>JAEOAD010000001.1:66637500-66837500 GCA_036365145.1 Orientallactaga sibirica
CAATTATTCATATGATGCCTTCCTGTCAGCCTGCCTATATAAATGTATAAAAGTTCTTAACATGTACAAATACACAAATGCATACCCCTTCAGCCTCTTCACTTTCACTGTCCTTGTTATGTGTTGGGCATTGTGATGAAAACTAACACTCATTATCTCCTTTCACCTCACAAACCTTGTGGCTGATGAGAAAAGAGGTTGAGAGGCTACATCATAAGTGACATGCCTTAGTCACATGGACAACCAGGTGGGAAAAGTTCAAATCCAGGCTGTCTACCATCATAGTCAGGGTTCAAACCCTTCTTTAGTTTGGTCTTCTGAGAACTTCATTTTCAATGGCCCCAGCCTTCCCGGTGCCTTTGTTAAAGGATCCCTTTCTTTTCCCCTCCTCTCATAATGAGAATCTTTGCATTCCACAGAGAAGCAGACATCATTTGGTTTTTCTGGCCTCTGCTTAGTCACTGGGCTGGTGTCACTTATTTGAATAGCTACTGGAATTGATGTGATCTTTGTTTTCAGACTTGAACTAATCTGCCAGCCTAAGATGCTGAATTTGCAGTCTGTCTTCTTAGCCTAGTGACACAGGTTTCTACCCACCCTTGGATTAGAACCATGTGCAGCTTAACAAGACATGTGCCCCTTACCCCGTCATAGACAAGAGCTTTCCAGGAATGCTCCAATTTCTTCATTAACCTAAATGAAACAGATGGAAAGTAACACTGAGTATATAAAGCCAGTCCCATGTGATGTATTTTCATAAACCATTTTGATTACTTTTGACAAAAGTAAAGACAACTTCCCCAAATTTCTCACCTATATGATTGTAGAATGTCAATAATGCCCATAAATAAAAGTAGTTTTTCTCCCTTATGGCTTTTAGCTGGGATGCCTCCCATTCTGTTGATAGAGCAAAAGAGAAAATATTGATTATATAAGTAGAGAAAGGTGAAGTTTATTACTCATTATAAACTGAAAATCAGTATCTTTAAGAAGCCTGGGTTATCTCCTCCTTTGTCATTTTTTCATCAATTTCAAGTCTTTCTGGGCATCTGAAGTGACAGACTTCCCACAGGGGAGAACAATGTCACAGTCATGAAGAGTGGGATGGAAGAACCCAAGTTCAGGCATGAGCAACAACTTTCAGACTCACAGAATTACAAAATATTGATTTTTCCTGATCTAAAGAATGTTATGTTATTATAAGATTTATGAAATGAAATGTAGAAAGCACATAGAAGCAAATATGTAAAAAATAATCCATTTCTGGGTGCACTTTTGGTATACTTTTCCACTGTGTATATGTGTATATTTGTTAATCTAAAGAGGGAATTACTAATCATGTTTATACTTGGGATTTTGCAGTTGCTAAGTACTGAGAATTTCTTTGTATCGATGGTGATTATTCATAATGTGACTTACTGCTGTGTAGACATTTCACCATGAGGTTATAGAATAATTCATTCATCTGATGTCATTTGATGGAATTGCAAGCAAGGACTAAAACAAGGATCACTGTATCAGTTCTCTTTATAAAGGAGAGAGAATGTGTCCATGTTAGTCCTGGTTATAGGATCTTAGACAGCAGGCTGTGATGGCCATAGGAAGTGATGTTTTCTATCTCCTTGCTCAGCAAGCACACACATGATGAGTCAACCATTTCAACAATCCTCTGGTTTCCATTGTCCAGGTGCACTTTACACATGCAAATGAATCCTACAGTCACTGTCACATCTGGCTGAGGCAAGAGACCACATCTACCAGAGTGCAGGAGACAGCAACAGAATTGCTTCACAGAGATAAAGAACTTAAAATTTCAATCTCCTTCCTGTCATGTATTTACTTAATACTTTTATTTATCAGATCCACAGCTTATTTTTCCTTCTTATGGCTGGTGTTGTCAACATGCAGTGAGAGAATCATGCCAACCAAAGAAACTGCCCACTGGCTCTCCCTAGATGAATAGAAATGAGGCTGGCTTAACCTGTTCAGTGTCAAGCAGGAATTCAATCCCCCAAGTGCCACCACCAGATGGATGTGGTTGCATGTGGTTATCCAGGGACAGGGACGGCCACACTGAGGAGAGTTCTAAAACTGAACTTACGTGTCTGGGTTCTCTGGGATGATCCCATCTGCAGACTTCCCTGGACCCTGGATGGATTCCATGGCTGTGGAGTAGAGGACTTTCTGCATCCCAGGCCGTTTCGCATCAGGCACGTTTTGTAAGGGCTCCTCTTCTTTGTCTTTAAGGGAGTGGTCCAAGATGTGGATTCCCAGCAAAAGGCTGTAGTCCATGATCTTGAAGCTTTCTAGCACCTGAGGGAGAATAAGACCCAAGAGGCCAGTGAACTCTGTCCTTCTTAGAGAATGAATAATTGAACTGGTCATAGGGAGGGCCTAATAACTGGGTGTTTTTCTGTATGAAAACATTCTTTTTTTGTTTATTTTTATTTATTTATTAGCAAGAGATAGAGAGAAAAAGAGGCAGAGAGAGAGAGAGAGAGAGAGAGAGAGAGAGAGAGAGAGAGAGAGAGAGGGTGCACCAGGGCCTCCAGCCACTGCAAATGAACTCCAGATGCATGCACCACCTTGTGCATCTGGCTTATGTGGGTCCTGGGTAACCAAGCCTCAAAGGGGGGTCCTTAGGCTTCACAAGCAAGCGCTTAACCACTAGGCCATCTCTCCAGCCTGAAAACATTCTTTTTGATGACTTTTAATAAGTTTTCCCTATCACAGACTATCATACCTGGCACTTCTGGCACAAAGCTCATCAGAATCAAAAGAGCCTGAAAAGCAGGAACCATTGTGTCTGAACCAATATGAAAACCTGTCCTAGACCTGATCAAGAAATAGAGGATTAGTAGTCATCAGGTCCCGGGAAGTGTGTGGGGGAGAGGGATGGAGAGAAGATGGTTCATGGATACAAGGGGGCAGTTGTATATGAGGAATAACTTCATATCTCCTATGGCACAGTCACATAACTATGGTTGCCAACAACTGAGTATATATTTTGAAGTCACTCATAGAGAAGACTTTTCCTGTTGCTAACACAAAGTAATGATAAAGATTTGAGGTCAGAGATGTGCCCATCACCCTGATCATCAAACACAGAAGGTGTGTTCTGGGTTGAATGTGCAACGTCTTTATAGGCTCATACGTTCCAGCACTTGGAACCCACTGGTGCCACTGGTGTGGGAGGTTGTAGCACTTTTAGGTAGTGAGTCTCGCTGGAGGAAGTAGGTCCCTGGGAGCAGAGCTTGAGGCTTGGTGGCTCTCTGCTTCCTCTCTTCAGATTCAATGTGACCAGCTGCCACACAGCCCTGTTGCTGTGCCTCTCCCACCAGGATGGGCTGCCTCCTTTCCTGAACCATGAGTCAAAGTAAACCTGCACCCTTAAGTTGCTTGTGGAAGGATTTTTTTCATAGCAATGAGAGAGTAAACTGGTCAGGAGGAGGGCCTGACAACTGGGTATTTTCCTGTATGAAAACATTAAAAACACTGTCTCCCTTAAATATGTACACTGACTGCATCAATTAAAATAATCCTGCTTTACATAAGAATTAAAATCTATAATTTTAAGAATTTTATTTTACTTATTTATTTGCAAGGAGATAAGAGGCAAGGGGGTAGGGAGAGAGAGAGTGAGAGAATGAATGAACGAACATAGGCATGCCAGGGCTTGTAGCCACTGAAAATGAACTCCAGATCCATGTGCTCATTCTGTGCATCTGGCTTTATGTGGGCACTGGAGAATCAAACCTGGGTCGTTAGGCTTTGCACACAAGTGCCTTAACCACTGAGGGATCTTTCCAGCCCAAAATCTATAAAATTTTTAAAAGAGATTTATTTCATCTGTACTCTTTTTTATTTTTTTTTGAGAGATATATACAGAGAGCTAGAGGGACAGAGAATGGGCGCACTAGCAGCCTCTCAGCCGCTGTGAATGAACTCCAGATGCGTGTACCCCCTTGTGGGCAAGTCTGGCTTTGCACCCTTGCATCACTTTTTGCGTCTGGCTAAATGTGGGACCTGGAGATTGGAACTGGTGTTCTTGGGCTTGGCAGACAGGTACCTTAACCACCAAGTCACCTCTCCAGCCCTCATCTGTACTCTTAAATTGGACTGTCAGCTTCTTGGAGGGCTGCTGAATTGTCCAAAGGAGGCCAGTAAACTGAACTGTCCATAGGAGGATCTTATTTTTGGACAAAGAGGTTTAATAAGGAAATCGATTTCTACTGCATGAAGAGTTGACCACTGTAGTCAAGGTTTTGCTTAAGTAAATCATCACCCACAAAAAATGTTAAGAAATTAAATATATATATATATATATATATATATATATATATATATATATATATATGTTTAATGTTGAGGTAGGGTTTCACTCTAGCCCAGGCTGACCTGGAATTCATTATGTAGTCTCTGGGTGGCCTTGAACTCCTGCCTCCCAAGTACCGGGATTAAAGGTGTCACCATGCAGCTAAAAAATATACAAATAATTTAAAGACTTCTATAGTAAAAAAAAATTGGGGATAAATTTTCATCACATTTTTAGGATTTGCATTAATTAGGAACAAAATAGTTGTTTATTCATATCCTCCTAGTCATTTAATTAAAGGAATTGATATATCTGCCAGAAATCTCAACACGCATGAGCTGTGTGAGCAAGCAGCATTCTGCAACACGTTGGTCAAGTCCAGTTCATCACCAAGGTGCACATCTGTTTCTCAAATGTTGGCCTGAGGTCCCTGCTGTTGGTGGATTCCCTACCTGGGCATTTGTTATTCAAAATCACGAGCCATCATGCAAACACAGGTGTCAGTCCATCTAGCTGGACCAGTGCTTTCCTTCCTCACTTACAGAGCAAGAAAACAGAAATCATTCTCAGAGCTATACAAAATGGGAATGAAGTTGGAATCCTACCAGGCTTTTTATTGTCAAAGTGAAATATTTCCTCCTCTCTCAAGGACTATTTAAAGTCAATAATATGACTGGAATGTACACTTGAAGTACTGGGGAGTATCTCAAAGGCAAGATAAGAGAGGACAGGGCTTGAGTGAGGTGAGGGCAGCAAGACAGGATGAGGGAGGACTGGGTAGACAGGAACCTCTTTCAGAGGTAGAATATAGCTACCACCTTTTTATAGGCAATTCCTAAACTGTAACCTTTTTGGATCTTATTCCTAAGCTTCAGCCCTTCAATTCCCAGTGGTCTTCTAGACAATTTTAGCTTCTAAACATGGTCATGCTGAAACTCGAAATTCTTATTTTATCCCAAAGCAGTTCTTTCTCCTCATGTCCTTCTTTTATTTGAGATGGGGATCCAGCTAGTGTTATCAAAACACTCTTCTGTCTAATGATCCAATTTGACCTTCAGTTTAGGACCTGCTCCTGATCCTTGGGTAAACTAGGTCACATCATAAGTCTTCTTACTTTTGCTGTTGCCTGGTGTCAGTTCCTGAATTTCACATCAAAGGTCCTTACTATCATATCCCCAGACCATGGCGATTGTTATTTGATACCAGCCTAGATTCACCACCCAGGCTAGTCAAACTAGAATTCTTATATGATTCCTACATGTCCTCTGAAGATGGTTAACACTGGCAATTTTTGTTCATGCTATTTCTTCTGGAAGATTCTTAACTGTTTTTTTAGTCTTAATTTATTTTCTTTCTCTTTCTTTCTTTCTTTCTTTCTTTCTTTCTTTCTTTCTCTCTCTCTCTCTCTCTCTCTCTCTCTCTCTCTCTCTCTTTCTTTCTTTCTTTCTTTCTTTCTTTCTTTCTTTCTTTCTTTCTTTCTTTCTTTCTTTCTTTCTTTCTTTCAAGCCTGACTCAAATTCCACCTCCATGAAAACTGTAGTGATGATTTCAATGGTTGGGAGCATGTGTTCCCTCTGAAAACCCAAACCCATTATCTCTGTGTTTCTCTGTGGTATAGCACTCAACCTCAAGTTATAGCTGTATTTTTCATATTATAAAAATAAGACAGCTGGACTCACCAAAGACTTGTTTTACTTTGTGCTTCCTGCTGTGGAAGGAATGTATATTTGTTATATTGCTTTCCATGTGTGGAAGCAAGTAAAAGTCAAAATATTCAGTTACATAGAATGTCTAATGCTACATTCCTCTGTCTTAAATATAGGAATCCAATACTGTGCATTATGATTACATTGCTTTTAAAAATAGCACTAAAAATATTCATTGTGATTACATGTTATGCTGTCAGAAAAATAAAGAGAAAAGACCACAGTATTTTCAAAGCTTCTTACATTCAAGATATTTTATATATACTGTGTCAAGGGCAAGACTCAAGATGATATTTGCAGACACTCTTATTCAGTAAGGATACAGCTAGTAGCAGATAAAAGGGAGGCTGTTTTGCTGTATATGAGGCTAGGTTTTGAGGCTGGTCAGACCATCAAATTTCTCTTTGGGAAGCCTTTGTTAAGGCAATGTGTCATAGGCTGGGTCAAGTACAGACTCTGAGATGGAGGCTGTTCTTTCTGTTACACATCTCAGGGCTTTTTCCCTTTCCTGTGCTCTGTTTCTCTGCTTTCCCAAATCTTGGGGAATACAAAGTTAAGACTGAGAAAGGACAACCACTGGATGAATACTCTCTCTCTCTCTACACACACACACACACACACACACACACACACACACACACACACACACACGTATTTAAAACTTAGTACCCAGAAGCAGAAGCTATTAGGAGCGCTAATGTGGTAGTTTGAATATACGACCCCATAGACTTAGGCTTGAATGTTGAGTCTCCAGTGGGCAGAGCCCTCCTGGGGAAATGATGTCACTAGGGCAGATCAATGATGTCACTAGGGCAGATCTTGAAGTCTAGCTCTAAGGTGTGTTTTGGGGGAGGATATGAATTCCAGTCCTACTAGGTGTGTTCAGAGAAGTTTTTGAGCTCTGGAAGTTTATGCTTGCTGTTGGTGCTGGCTGTCTGGTGGTGTCTCTCTGCTTGGATATATAAAAGGGGGGAAGCTTCTTCCACCAAGGATGGAATCTTCTCTGGATCTGTAAGCCTGAAATAAACCCCTTTCCTCCCATAAGCTGTATCTGGTTGGATGTTTGTCCTAGCAATGAAGACCTGAGTGCAACAGGTAAAGCAATACAATTCAAGTGACCTGAATAATGCAAAGTGGAGAAGGATGATGATTCTAGAAGGAAAAGAGATGCTTTACTAATGGAATCTAAGCAAAGTTTCTAATAAATTCACATATCTGGGTTCTTACAAAAGCAGTCCATTCAATAAGCATTTTACTGTGTAATTACATGTCAGACACTCTCTTGTTTAACAATCCTTTGTGAATCCTAGCCAATATATGATAAAATTAAAATGTCCTGGGGACTAGGAAGATGGCTCTGTGACTAAAGGTACTTGCTTACAAAGCCTGTGGCTGAGATTCAATTCCCAATCCACCTATATAAGTTTTGATACAAAACATGGTGTTTCTTGGCAGCAGCAAGAGACCATGGCATATGTACACACACATATAAACACAAGCACACAAATAAATACAAATGTTTGTAATTAGTATACCCTATTTTAAACCTCTAATGAATTAGCCAATGGTCAGTGCTTATCAAAAGCTCTGTCAACATAGGAAGAAAAGTATTCTGCTGTGCTTCCATTAAAAATTTTTTTGGGGGCTGAAGAAATGGTTTAGCGGTTAAGGCATTTCAAACCAAAGGATCCTGGTTCGATTCTGCAGGACCCCTTAAATGTGCTAGGGCACGTCATCTGGAGTACCAGTGGCTAGAGGCCCTGGCGTGCCCATTCTCTCTCTGCCTCTCTTCTATCCCTCTCTCTGCTTGCAAATAAATAAATAAATAAACATTAAAATTTTTTTTTGCAGTACAAGGCAGACATCATACCACTTAGCCATGTCCTCTGTCCCTGACATGTCTCTTGATACAAGCAGACATCATATATGAAGCCAGACTGAAGTTTCTCAAATCTCCATGTCCACTAACTAAGAGAGAAATGAATTAAGGGAAACCATGGGATGGAGTCAGCACAATCCATACTCAAGGGTAAACAGCCCATCTTCAATGAAGACTTTCACCATGAAGAAAACACAGGAGGAACAGTGGGGCTTAAGTAGACCTCATTTAAATCCTGACCCAAGTAAAATTTGCTTCTGAAATAGTTAAAGATTTGAATACGATAGGAGTCCTTACCATTAAAGGAATCTTACTAAAATATGTATGGACAAAATGATGTGATGGTTTGAATGTGTTTCAAACTATATATGGAGGAAAACAGTACAGTAAAGCAAGACTGACATTCCATGAAAATAGCTGAAGCTGGGTACAGTGTATACATGCATTAATTGTTACATTTTATCAACTTTTATATAATGTTAGAACTTTCCAAAATAAAGTTTCACATAGTACTTTAAGAAGCTTAAATGAAATTCACTTTTGGGGCTGGAGAGATGGCTTAGCAGTTAAGGTGTTTGCCCATGAAGACTAAGGACCCAGGTTCAATTCCCCAGAACCCATATAGGCCAGACACACAAGGTGGCACATGCATCTGGAGTTTGTTTAAAATGCCTGGAGGCCCTGGTGTGCCCATTCTCTCTCTCTCTCATAAATAAATAAATAAATAAATATATTAAAAAAGAAATATATTTTTGAACTTGGATAGAGTTCATGTACCACCACCTCTACTACTGAGGATGGGCTAGACTTGGAACAGATATAAAACTAGTAATTTGGGATCTTTACTAACGTGGTCCAAGATGGAGGCTAAACTAGTTATGTTCTATACTAATCAATGGATTATTCTTTGTTGAAACACCTAATGAGCAAAAAACAAAATATGAAATTGACAGGAAGATATATCCAGGTTCCTGAGTAATTTCTTTAAATACCTATATATAGTTACTAAGTAAGGAATTAATGATTCACAAAATATTTATAGTAATCTAATAATATAAGTAACTTCAAAATTGTATCTTGGAGATTTATGTAAATAGATATTTCTGGAATTACCAATTTAGGGGAAAATTAATCCAAAGGCTTGCTATGCTTTGCTAGGCAGGCCCCTCAGAGTATAACACCAGCATTATTTGTATGTGTAAGTCTAGTTGGAGCTGAATGTTATCTTTTTAATTTAATTTAATTTCCTCAATAAAGCTCAGAATGTTCTTTGTTAATGTAATGAAGAGAAAATACAGACTGTGGCAAGACATAATCTTGGCTGGTAAAATGGAATCTAATAAATAAATTCTTAGCCTAGTTATGGCACTAATGTGTTTTGTGCTGTGTCTAACACTGATTTAGAATTCTGGATTCGGGCTGGAGAGATGGCTTAGCGGTTAAGGTGCTTGCCTGCAAAAATTGACCCAGGTTCAGTTCCCCAGTACCCACATAAAGACACACACACTAGGTGGCGCATGCATCTGGAGTTTGTTTGCGCTGGCTAGAGGCCCTGGAGTGCCCATTCTCTTTCTCTCTCTCATAAATCAATAAATAAAAATAAAAAAATAGAACCCTGGATTCACTGTGTAAAGGCTTTCTTTCTTGTTTTTTTTTCCACTTAAAAAGCTTGAAGTGATAGAATTACACTTCTATGCATTAGAAGTGATCATCTATCATCCAAGATTTCACATCCACATACGTGTTCATTAGTGATATTGTTTTCTTTCTTTCCTTTTTTTCCCCGTGGTTGTTTTGTTTAGAGTCAGTGATTTACATTGTAGCTCAGGCTGGCCTTGAGCTTGAAATCCTCCTGCCTCAGTCTCCCAAGTGCTGGGATTGTAGGCATGTGTTATAAAGCTATTAGCAAAAGCAATATTTAGCAGAGCAAAAGTGAGAGAAGAGAGATACTTGCTTGATCATAACACCAGATTAAAAGGATTCTTCAAAGGAAGGGACACTAGTGAGATCAAAGGGACACTCATAGGAGGGAAGGGTGCCGAGCAGATTAGAGCTGACCAACATTGATGGGAGAACCTCCTCAGTAGTCTATCTGTGGCATCGTTTTGGGAAGGATGAGAATGAAGTGTGGCCAAGGCAGCCCTGTACTTTTACAAGGCAGCCACCCAGGTCTCATCTAGATAGCATTGTGGGACTCCAGAGTGAATACAAGAAGCCCCATTTAAACACACTCAAACTGATGATGTTCTTTCAAGTACCTAAGTTGAAAGCTTCAGGGAGGAACACAAGGATCTGTGTCAGGAACACACAAGGAATATTTTTGAGCATTTGCTCAAGTTTTCATGTTTTCCTGATTCTGAAAACTCTCAAATATGCCACAGGTCTCGGTCCTCACCAAAGTCCAGCCTTTTCTCAAACATGAATCCTTAATTCCATGTTGTAAGTGGCTATGGCTTGCTGTTTTGCCACCCTCTTTGGCTAAGTTATTGATGACATGGCTCTATTTCTTCTCATAACTATTGTGACTCGTTCTTGTCGTCACCCACCAACCATGAGATGCACAGCGCCAAGCTCAAAGCCTCTCCACATATACCTACAAAGCCAGAACTGTTCCCATAGGCTCCTGTGCTTGTTTCCCTTCCTGCTGGGGCCCTCCTGCTTTCCCAGGGTTCCATGCAGGGAAAAGGACACAGTCTTGTGTCCCCTCAGACACTGCAAATTCTCTTTCTTGTGACCTACACTCATCTCACCTGTACACTTAAGGTCTTTTATAAAATTGAACACAGGTGGATTCTTTGCACACAAAAGAAGACATTTGAATATCCTAGAACAGCAGTGTTCTGTGCTTAGACCCAAAGACTTTGCTTTCATTAACCTTCATTACTTAAAATCAAAACCAGCTACACACACTACTGTCAACACCATCACCAGCACCAGAAAACCTCAGGGAACACTGCACTTCTGTAAACTTTAAGGAATATTTCAGGAAAAAAAAAAAAAAAAAAAAAGAAGGAATTCACTTACATTTTAAGGCTGGGGAAGTATTTTAATTTGTTTCCCATTTCCATTCTTTGTGCAAACATTTTTGTAATACTTCATTTGATTGATTCCAAGGGAGGGTCAAGAAACCAAATGTTGTGACAAACCTTTAGCTTCTGTGCTTAATGCACATTTTCAAAAGCTGCTCACACAGGATTCAACATCATGCATTTATCCCCAATCTCTTTTAGCAAATTTAAACAGCCTTGCTTTCACATTTGTAGGATTTCATGGGCACACATGTTGGGCCAGTGGGCAGCTGTCAGTGGGCTTTCCATTAGGCTCTAAAATCAGATGTTTGGATTACTGATTTTCCTTTGGGCTCCTCAGTCACTTGGTAATGTTTTCCTTCCTTCCCACCCTCCTTGAAATAAGTAAGGTTTCAACACATTGTCTTGTCCCAACCAAACTATTTTGATAAAGCACTTTCCTGACTCCTGCAGAATCTACCACCACAGCATCTCCTTGTCAGAGCTGGGTGACTTTGTAACCTCTGAGAACCAGTTGGATTATTATTTAAAGTTTTAATTTCAGTGACTTTCCTCAGTATACCTACAAGTTCCTTAGGGAGTAAGATGAAAGAGGATCTTGGCTTTGGGAATCAGAGGGACTGGGATATGTGGTGTAGAGCCAGCATGGCAAACTGTGTAGACCTGGGAAAGCTTAACCCCTCTGAGGTCTTCACTTTATCTGTCAACAAGGAGCCAGACCACCCACTGGTGTAACACTGATGTTAGGATTAATGGGAAAGTCTACCTATAAGGCAGAACACTGTCAGGCTCAAAGCAAATCTACAGCTAGTGTTAATGTTGCCAATTTGTGGATGAAGTGAGCCTAGAAAATATGTCCTGTTCATGAATCATATGTCCATCTATATATTGGATGAATATATATTAGATATTATATGTTTTAAATGTTACACTATTTTGGTATCTAAAGGTTGTATCTAAGATGGAACCTTCTTTCCATAAAAAAATGGAATAACTATTTCTTTCTTTCTTTCTTTCTTTCTCTCTCTCTCTCTCTTTTTCAAAATATTAAGAATTACTTGTCTGGCTTACAGAGGTATATTTTGCTCAGTCGAAGCTAGCCATGAATGTAACAGAAGAATACTTCTGTTTTTATAGCTTCCTTGTCACCACCTCACTGACCATCTGTCCCTTCTGTTACTATCAGCAGGTGACTCTTTTCCATAAGCCACATGCATCTGAACTAACCTGAAGCAACGAGCAAAAGCCAGGGTAACATCAGCCTCTTCCAAGACTAACAACCAATTGTGATGCATGGACACGCATCACCTAAATAAGTACAATAGGGGCCTGGGAAGTCAACGCCATGGCAACTGACTGATCTAATGACCACCAGCAGACAGTGGCCAAACGAGAAACTCGAATTTAAGGGACAAAAGTTTTCTACAAATCTGTAAAGATGTCATGCTTAATTTTGATTCTTTTTCATGACAAGTTACATGTTGGTATCATTCAAATCTGTTCTTATTATGTTTGCTGACTAGGTAAGACCCACTATGTCAAAAATGTTTGTTGTTGTTATCTCCAAGGCTCCAGCAGAAGTTAATACCAAGCAACCTGCTGAATAAGCATGGCCCCAGAAGGCTATGGGTGGGAAAAAAAGTAATACAGTTCCTGTTCTCATAGAGAGCACATTTCACTAGCAGACATTCGAAATGGAGTCAAATTCTTATGCAATGGAGAAATACTGATGGCTGCGGACTAGGCATGGATATAGCATTATGAGAATTTAGTCTTATAGACACACTGTTAAAAGTGTTTGAAATTCTTGGGCTGGAGGGATGGCCTAGCAGTCTAAGGGTTTGCCTATAAAGCCAAAGGACCCAGGTTTAATTCCCTAGGACCCCTGTTAGCCAGATGCACAAGGGGGTGCATGTGTCTGGAGTTCATTTGCAGCGGCTGGAGGCCCTGGCATGCCATTTTCTCTCTCTCTCTCTCCCTCTTTCTCTGTCAAATAAATAAATATTTGAAATTCTGGCACATTAAGCCTCTTGGGAATCCCTTTCACTTGCACTAAGTCCTAGAGACATAGCATCACCACTATACTGAACTGTAAGTTTGTCTGTTTCACTTTTTACCATTTCTGAAATCCTCAGTTTCTTCATTGGTTTGTAACTTTTCTAGACTACATACTCAGGTAACTTTTCAACAAGAGAATTAAATACACAGTGGCCAAAACTTAAAACAAATAAAAAGAGAGCCATCAGTAAATGATGATGAGGATGAGGAGAACATGGGGCAGTCACACTCTGCTGGTGGGCATGGGAAATGGTGAAACGGTGCAGCAGATGTGGAAGAGGGTGCACCAGCTTGGTATAAATGTTAGCATGTACTTTTCACATAACACAGTAATAGCATACGAGCATTATCCCAGAGGAAAGAAAAATTATGCTCAGGCAAAAAGGCACAAATTTTCACAGCAGCTCTCTACTTGTAACACTCAAAAACTAGAACTCTAACTCCATGATCTTTAGTGAGATAATTTCATATCATGAAATATCACTCAGCAATCAAAGGAGCAATGTATTGATACAGAAAACAATGCAGATGGACCTCAATGGCATTATGTGGAGTGAAAAAAGCCAACCTCAGCAGTTATAGGCTGTATGATTCTACTTATAGAGCATTTTATTTTGAGACAAGGTCTCATTTATATTAGGTTGGCCTTCCACTTCTGATCCTCCTGCCTCTACTTCTCTAGTGCTGGTACCACAGGCACATGTCACCATGACTGACTCTATCTGGCATTCTTTATCTTTTTATTTATTTATTTTTTTTGAGGCAAGGTCTCACTCTAGCCCAGGCTGACCTCAACTCATGGTGCTGAGTTGAAAGGCAGGTGCCACCATGCCAGGCTCTATAGAACATTCTTGAATTGTCAAATTATAGAGGGAAGAGGGAGATGGCTGTGACTATGGAAGGGTAGCTTAAGGGATCGTTGGGAAAGAACAACATTCTGCACTTGACTCTGGTGGTGAGAGTTATATAAATCTATATATGTATGTAACTGCATGGAATCCACCCTCAACACACACATGCATTGGTAAAACTGTTAAAATTTAGAAAACTGGAAAACATGGGTTGAAGTTCAATTCCTGGCTATGATACTGAACTAGTCATGTGAGACATTATCATTGGGAGAAAGTAGGTGAAGGGCATGTGTGATTTCTCTGTATTTCTGCTTCCAACTGTTACAAGTGACTCTACTATTACATAAATTACATAAAATTACAATTACATAAATTACATAACAAGGGAAAAAAGGACTTACAGGTAGAAACATTCAAAAAGTTCTGGCAGGTGACCAGGGAGATGGCTCAATGGATATTGTGTTTGGGGTGTCAAGTTCGATTTCCAGGCCCTACATAAAAAGCTGGAAGCCAGGGGCTGGAGAGATGGCTTAGCAGTTAAGGCATCTGCATGCAAAGCCAAAGATCCCGGTTCGATTCTGCCAGGACCCGTGTCAGTTAGATGTTCAAGGTGGTGCATGCATCTAGAGTTCATTTGCAGTGGCTGGAGGCCCTGGAGTGCCCATTCCCCCCACCTACTCTGCCTATCGCTCTCTCTAATAAATAAAATATAATTTTAAAAAAGCCATAAGCCAGAATCTATGGTAAGTTTCTGTAATCCCAGCAAACTGACAGTGAGATGGGAGGTGGAGGCAGTAGAATTTACCAGAGCTTGTGGTGAGCTCTGCAAAAAGAGCAGCAGAGCAAGAATCCCCTTCTCAAATGAGGTCGAAAGTCAGTGGACCAAGCTGTGAGTTTTTCTCCAACCTCCACATCTGCAAAGCATGCACCCTCATTCACACACACCCAAATGTGTACGCACACAGGAGCATGCACACACAAACAGAATAAATAAAAGTCATCGTAGGGGCTGAGGATATGGCTCAATGGGTAGAGTGTTGTCCTAGAATGAACAACAACCCGAGTTTGATCCCCAGCACCACATAATCCCAGGAGGTGGAGGCAGGAGGGTTAGAGGTTCAAGGTCATCATAGTGAGTTCCAGGCCAGCTTTTACATGAAACCTTGTCTCAAAAAAAAAAAAAAACGTTATTGCAAATACACTAATGTTTTTATTTCTGTCCTCACTAAAAAGCCTGTCTTGGCTAGGTAGGTCCACATCATTCTCTCTTAGAACAGAAAGTTGAAGGAACTGTTCCTCTGTTTTCCACAGATTAATGGGATTCCTCTCAGCTCAAACTATCTTTTATCTGAGTTAGTTTTATTCATTTATTTGCCTAACAACTTAAAATTTGTTTTATCCCTATGTACCATATATTACAAGTAGAAAACTCATAATATAACTTAAAATAGCAGAGTAAATAAAATATATCATGGAATTACAGTACTTTTAAGATCTACTTTGGCAGAAAGTTCATTTGTAGAGTCATTGTCATATCTGTAGCTTTTCCATGTTTTGGTTAAAGTCTAAAGGCAATATCCAATTCCTTATTGATAAAGATAATAGACTAAATTTAAGCATCACCACCACTTATAAATGTACATCTATTTTTTTTCTGTTACATCTGAAGTACTTTTTTTCTCCCCAATGGTAACCCAATAGTCAACTTATCAATAGGAAAAAGCCAGGTGACATATGTCTGAATCTCAACTCTCAGGAGACTGAGGCAAGAGGATCAGGCTAGCCTGAGCTACAAGGGTGATCCTGTCTCAAAAAACAAGCAAATAACAAATAAAAAACAAGTCAATCAGTCAACCAAAGAAAACCATCCTAAAATCCAAATCAAATGGAAAAATTAATACTAAATAAAAGTATTGCTAGCAACAATGCTAAATTATCCTGTGAAATAACTCATAATGCAACCCACACAGACATGCCCAATCTGGTAAGAATCTGGCCCATAAACAGAGAGCTTGCCATATGTGAAAACATCTCATTTTGCACATCAAAATGTTCCAGTATTTTAAAGCCTGGTTTCATTAAATTCTGAGAACCTAGTAATATTTATGGTCACAGTAATTTGTTTGAAAAAAAAAGGAAAATTATTTTGCACTATTGAAAAATTAATAATTTTCTGCTAAACAAAGAATGATAATAAATATAAAATGATTCATTTAGACGATTATTCAGACTGTCTGTAATCAGACTCCTACTTGAAAGATTAAGAAACATTTAGATTGTAAATACAAGCTCTCACTAATATGCTTTGTCACCATGTCACTTTCTGCAGAGTTCTCCAAAAATATTGCAGGGTATGATAATTAATCAAATTAATTAAATGACATGGGGTTCTCTAGATTTTTCATAGATTGGTTGTATCAGAGAAGAAATAATCATAGTAAATTAAAAATGAATACAAAATAGATCATAATTGCGCTTCTAAAATTAACACATAAATTTTCAATTCAAAAGTGTTTTCATCATATGAAATGTATATTTATTCATATGAAATTGTAATGTGCTCTGGGTAAAAACAGCAGTATGGGTGCTGCAGCTTCAGAGAGGGCAAAGGCATGAACTCCAGCCTCTGAGGCATTTCCAGTCTACCTGAAGAGGCAGGATATATACCTAAGGGAGACAGGAGTCCATGTTAAATAAAGGTTCAGTGACCATGTACAATGTAATTTCCATGGGAAAATCATTGGAATATAAATATACTTCTGCTGAATGAATGACTCAATATAAGGAGATTTTCAAGTAATCCCAAGTAATTCAAAGTAGGAATCATCTGTTTTGTTAAATTCTCAGTGCCATATTTGGCACTCATTACTATGAAACTCCAGAAAGCAGAATTTACAAACAACTAGAAACACACACACACAAAGTCACCAAAGACAGATTTCTTGAAGAGGTACTCAAACCTATCTCTGTCCTCAGTGATATTCTGCTTTATTATTCCTTTGTTTAAATACATATTCAAAAAGCCCTTTATTAATCTCCCACTAAGTGCCAAACATGTAGAGGTGATGTAAGGATTGATCCCAAGGCTTAAAGATTTGAATGTGACAAAGTAAGCGAATTAAATTCCATAGAAGACGTAAAGTCAGAATGATGGGGAAGTATGGCATCATGGTCTTAGGAAGAGGTGCCTGAGTAGTCCTGAGATGAGAAGTGAGGGCAGGTGAAGAAGAAAAGGGAAAATGGTCTTGTAGAGCAAGACGTGCACAAAAGCCAAACCATTAGAGGAAAGGTATAGCAGCTCAGGATGGCCAGGGAACAGGGATGCTCTGGGGGACACACACTGAAAGCAGTGATACTGAAAACTAGTGAAGAGGATATTGAACTTCCAGGAGATGAAGCCAGGGTTTCCAGAGAAACCTGGCAGGGACTGCATATGAAGAGGGGAAGATTCATGAGACACTGAAGAGACAGACAGGAGAGGCATGGTGATTTACTGTGTATGGAAAGAGAGGGAGAGGAAAAAAGAAAATGTAAGCTTTGGGGTGCTGATCTGTACAAGTGGCTACATGACGGTCATGTTCCCTGGGCCAGGAAGAGGCTCAGGCTTGCGGGAGATGATAGGTACTGGGGAATAACAGTTTTCAAATAGCATGCACATCTCAACTTTGTTATGTCGGAAGCCTACTGACAGTTAAAAAAAAATCCTTTCTATTTGTAACTTGTGATGAACTGGCACTTGTCACTCTCTTCACTATCTTCATTTATGGATGTTGACAGCCTTCCCAGTAGATTGACAGGACAATTGATAGAAAGGGCTTCAAGAAAGGGGGCCTCATGCACAGCCAATAGGGAGTAGTGATATGGATGGGACTCTGAGTTCCATGATCTGGATCTTTATATTTGGAAAAGACCATCAGCTTGGTTCATGTGGGGGAATCAGGCTTAGCAGCCTCAGAACATAAAACAACATTAGCTTTCTGGAATAGTCCCAAGTGTTTTATGAACCACATGGATGAGTTGATCAGGGATGGACCATCATGAAGGGAAGGAAGCTATCCAGGAGTCCACATGTGGGCTTAGCAAACCAGGAAGAGGGATGGTTCTTCTGCGGGGAGGTCAGGAAAGGATGGCTTTGACCCAGAAGGCTTGCTGTGTGCTGAGGTTGCTCAGCTCTTTCCAGAAGAGTCCAGAAATGGCAGCTTAGATTGGGAGCCAGGAAGCAGACCATGGGGAACTGGGGATAACATGGGTCAATCTAGCTCAATGAGTCATACAGGGGTCTCCCCATAGCACTCAGGCAAGAGAAATGGATTCCCATGTTCTGAGATGTCAAGTCAGAATGTGAAAGGAAGGATGGAGATTGACGAGGAAGCCAGAGGATGGTAGCAAGTGCTCACGAGGCTTCTTTTATCTGCCTGGGGTCCAAAGTCTTGAGATTCTTCTCTTCTTTATTTTTTTGATTAGTACATATATTCATTGTGCAAAGTGACAGATTTCAGAATGAAGTTTTTATTCAAGTTCCATCATGTGTTTTGACATCTTTTTTTGACTCCTCTCCCATTCTGCTAACCTAGCCCCCTTTCTTTCTCCAGAGTTTTTCTTCTACTTTCATGCCGTGTGTGTGTGTGTGTGTGTGTGTGTGTGTGTGTGTAATATAATCTAGATTCCACATGAGAGAAATACACATTCATCTTTCTGAGTCTGGTTTATTTTGCTTGACAGAACCAGTTCCATGGGATTTCTTGCAAATGACATAATTTCATTCTTATTTATGGCTGAATAAAAGTCCAATATATCACTTTTTCTACTCATGTGCTCATGGACATCAAGGTTGATCACATGTCTTGGCACTGTGAAAAGTGCTGTACCGAACATGGATATGCAGGCATCTCTGTGGTGTGCTGCTGCCTTCGATTCCCTTGAATCCCAGGAGTGGTGTAACTGGATCAAATGGTAAGTCTATTTTTAGGTTTTTGAGGAACCTTCATACTGATTTCCATAGTGCATTGACAAATTTACACATCCACAAACAGTGTTTACGGGTTTTAAAAGTCTGGTGTCTGTGTATTTGGTGTTTTTTTAAATTTTTAAAATTATTTTATTTATTTTTGGAGAGAGACACAGAGAGAGAGACAGACAGAGAGGGAGAGGGAGACAGATAGAGATGGGCGCACCAGCAGTCTCTCAGCTACTGCGAATGAAATCCAGATGCGTTCGCCCCCTTGTGGGAAAGTACGGCATTGCGCCCTTGCATCACTTTGCATCTGGCTAAACGTGGGACCTGGAGATTGGAACCGGGTTCTTAGGCTTAGCAGGCAGGTGCCTTAACTGCTAAGCCATCTTTCCAGCCCGTATTTGGTATTTTTAAACCCTTAAGAGGACCATGATATCACTAGAAGAGGTCTTTTGGCATTATTTGGCTATTTTTCTCTTACCTCCTGCATTTCCTAATTATTAACTGCTGCATTATCAAGCATGCTGGACTACATCATGCTATTTCATGCCTAAAACAAACTTTACTTAGAAAGAAGGCTCTGCCTATCTGGAGAATTCCTTTCCTCCCTCCAAATCAAGCTCTGATGTCACCTGCTCTGATCCTCACAATATATTTCCCTTGCCTCTACCCCCACTATTTGGCAGTTGATCAAACATGGAGGTTACTCTTATGCTTGTCTGTAGATGCTTGGAATACATTTCGGATAAATGAATAGACAGGACATTTCACAACATGAGCCTGGTTTATCTTTCTCTGGCAGGGGTGTTGCCATAATAATGCATTGCCCGACTGGATTGTTTCTGGGGACTTAGTGCCACACATAGCAGGATTTTAACAGTAGAGACACACAGTTCTTTGGCACCAGTACCAGCTTCAGGGTGACCTCACAGTTTCTCTGGATCCCCAGAGCCCGTCAGCCTCACTAAAGCTCACCTCTGCAAAGGGAGAGAGAGATCAAGGAAAGATGTTTCTGGAAATGTCAACCACACATCTTTTTCTATCCACCCGGGGACCCTGCCCTTCAGACAATGACCTGAGGAAAGAGAGAGGTGACAGCTGCGCTGGGATGCAGACTTTCTGCCTGGGGAATGAGACATGCACAGGGACAATGGGCTCTGAGGGATCCATGAACCATTGTATGGATGGGGTTTCTTCTAGGAGGACAGTCCACAGCATCTACCAGATTCAGCAAGTAGTCCATGACAAACATGAACCTCCCAAGCCAAACCCCTCACTGCTTGATGTAGCTATCTGCTCCCAGAACTAGTCGCTGCCTCCTGAACACAGAGGATTTTGGGATAGTCAAGGCAGATCAAGGACAGGAGTCAAGCTCCCATACCACAGACAGAAGAGTCTTCCTATGTGCAAAAACAAGAACAAATGTGATGTGCAGAGGAAGTTTTCCTTGGGATACCTTGATATTGACCTTTATGTTTCTTAGAACAACAAACCTGCTATATGCTGCAAAATAAAACAAGCACATCTCAAGGGTCACACTATCAAAAGTTGTGCTTGACCTTGTGCTCCTGGGACTGGGCTCAGGAAACACTGACACGCAAACCATGTGCAACAGCACTCACATTTGACCTGTTATTTTCCTGGAACAGAAGCCTTATGTGGGGACTTGAAAGCAGAAAGCAGAAAAAAATTTCAATATTCATAAGAAACATACACACACATATCAGAAAAACAAATCTAAAACTGGAGAGGCTTGGACACAGTGGGGAATTGAAAGTCACTTTTCACCCACATCCTGTAAGTGTAGAAAAAACACAGGAAAAAGGTTTCACTAAAGCATGTGTATATTTTGTTTCCTTTCCTTTCCTTTCTTTCCTTTCCTCTCCTCTCCTCTCCTCTCCTCTCCTCTCCTCTCCTCTCCTCCTCCTCCCCCTCCCCTCCCCTCCCCTCCCTCCCCTCCCTCCCCTCCCCTCCCCTCCCCTCCTCCCCTCCCCCCTCCCCCCCCTCCCCTCCCCTCCCCCCCCCCTCCCCTCCCCTCCCCTCCCCTCCCCTCCCTCCCCTCCCCCTCCCCTCCCCTCCTCCTCCTCCCCCTCCCTTCCCTTCCCTTTTCTTCAGAAAAGCATGAATTGGGCTGGAGAGATGGCTTAGCAGTTAAGGTGTTTGCCTGAAAAGCCAAAGGATCTCAGTTTGACTTTCCAGGACCAGATGCACCAGGGGGCACATGCATCTGGAGGCCCTGGTGTGCCCATTCTCTCTCTCTGTGTGTCTCTTTCTCTCTTTCAAAAACAAATAAATTTTTTTTAAAGAAAAACATGAATCACCCAAACATTTGAATAGCTTTGCAGGATACTTTTTTTTTTTTTTTTTTTTTTTTTGGTTTGTTTGGTTCCCACTGCTTTTCCCTAGACATCTTAAAAGATGATTTTAAAAAATCCTTGGAGTGACTAGAAGTTTCAGTTGTTTGAAGCATATGCCTTGTACCCAAACAGAGATGGGCTTGCCACTGACTTGTTAAGCACTCAAGTCTTCAACAGTTAAAACGTGACTGTGACCCTACTGACTTCAAAGAGGGGCTCAGAAAATGAAACGAGCCCATACACTAGAATCTTAGACTACCTGTAAGCATTCAACCCATGGTGGCTAAAGAGCAGGAACTGTGGAGGAACTGATATGCTAAGGAACTAAACAAACCCAAGGACACACTTCATGCAGTATCATGCTGCTATACCTGGTGGAAAGCCAAGGAAAGCCCCACAGAGGGCAGAACTAGGCTGACACAAGGACTTCCTGCTCTACATAGTAGACAGGTGGTCAGCCAGTCTTCCTCACCTTCAGCTATGCCCAGGCTTTGCAGAGAGGTATGGTCCACCCCCCCCCCCAAAAAAAAACCAATAAGGGTCATCAGGACCCAGGAAAGACCCAGAAAGCCACAACCTGTGGTTTACACCTCATCTTTCCCAGTGGCCCGGACTGGAGGGTCTTTTCACTTCTCCAGAAAGCCTTGGTCAGCCCTGGGCCCAGTGTACACTGTCATGCTGCCTGCTCACTCCTCACTATGCTTAACTTTGCTAAGTGACCCGGTTGGTTCTTTCAAGTTGATAAGGTGATGTTTCTGGGGTGGGGGGTGGGCCATACATGTGATTAAGAGCTCATCACCTTTGGAAGTCATCAGGATTGCATTTTTATCTTTTTCTTCATTTTTTTTTTTTTTTCTGGCCGGGCATGGTGGTGCATGCCTTTAATCCCAGTACTCAGGAGGCAGAGGTAGGAGGATTGCCAGGAGTTTGAGGCCACCCTGAAACTATGTAGTTAATTCCAGGTCAGCCTGGACCAGAGTGAGACCCTACCTCAAAAACCAAAAAAGAAGAAAAAAAATTTTTTTTCCCCAATTTTACCACGTCAGTATTTGGTTAGTGCATTAAATCTAAATTCCATTTCCTTCTCAACTACCTACCCGGCAGGGAAGGAAGAAAAGCAAACAGAGCTTGCTTATCTCATTTTTATCAGAGAAAGCTGACAGAGCTGTAAACGAAGAGACCATAGATGATTCTCTTATTACTGACCACGTCCTTTGAGATTAGGGGAGCCTGGGTCAGCACTAAGGAGGGATCCGCATGTCCGTGGTGGACATTTCTGCTTTCTATGCCTGTGGCATGTGGCAGCCAAAGCTCGCAGGGCACGGAAAGTGTCTCAAAGGAAACCATTGTAACAATGCCTCCTTACCCGGCAGTCTCTCTGCAGAGTCTTCATGAGTGCGTTATAGGTTTCGGTATCGAAGTACAGCCCTTCGTGCATGTCTTGTAGGAAATCTAGGTCCTTAAATGTGGGGTTGGGCTTCTCTCTCTCCTTCCGGGAGGCCCTTCGCTTGTAGGTGGAACCTTTCAAGTCGTAGGTCAAGTGCATCCGCATGGCCCGCGGCAGCACGTTGTTCATCACCACGATGCGGATGTTTGTGCCCCCCGACTGCATGCAGTAAAGTCCATAGAATTTGGGCAGAAGAGTCCTTGGATTCTGGTTTAAATTCTAGAAAGACGAAAAAGGGAAAAGAAACCTTGGCTTTCACAGAGCTCCACTCAAAGTGATTTGTTTTCTAGCTAATACTGACAAAAAAAAAAAAAAAAAAAAAATTAGGAGCATTTTTTTTTTTTAAATAGGCATTTAGTCAGGCTGTGGCCCAAGGAGATGCCACCTTGTTTGCCCTGGCAGGACTAAAATCTGTGTGTGATCCAGTCTTATCCAAGATGGCTGCAAGCCATTGTTCAGCAACAGCTTCCTGCTTCGTCCTCAGCGCAGTCCCAGCCCACCAACCAATCAAATGTCTCCCTTATACACCCGAGTCTGATAGGATGATAATCTCACCCTAACTGGATATCTGACCCACATTAGGGAGTCTAACCACGTGTGTAAAACCCTCTTGGCCCTCTCCTCTTCTCTTGGCTTCTGACTCACTCCCCACCCCACCCGGGTTTTCTTTGGCCTGGGCATTTTCCTGCCTGTTTTCCATTGTGTGCCTTGTTCTGGGGGCTCTCTTGCCTGACCATGTGTGTCAGTCTTTCTTGGCTTCTTCTCCTTCCTCTGGATTTCTTTGTGCCTGTGCATTTTCCTGCCTCGTTTTTGGGAGTCTCCTTGCTTTGCTATGTGTATGATGGTTCTTTAAGCTCCAAGTCCTTTACTGCCTCTTGCTGTCCTTTACTGACCCCCGAGGTGAGTACGAAGGGAATCCTTTACTCGGGTTCTCATGCATTGCCTTCCGTGTGCATGCATGCACACATGTGTATATGTGTGTGCGTGTATGTATGTATGCCCAGATGCCCAGACACTTAATCTGACTCCCCACAAGAATCTCTTTCTGATTTGGGCCTTTCTGCTAGCCTGCCTTCTGGATTCTAAGTTAAACAAAATAAATAAACCTTATAATTCATCATTTACCCTGCCCAGAGTCTGTGTTTTCAATTTTTTGCCAACTTAGGTAAGAACCCAAGAGTTGGGGTCCATGGGTCTGGGATTGCCTGTATTTTTATGGAGTTTAATATCTCCTTGGACCAAAAATCCTGCATCAATATAACTACAGATGTGATGATTATCTTTATTAATATCCATGATAAAAATTCAGTTACTAATTTACATATATATATGTCTTTTTTTTTAACCACCCCATACTCTTCTACTCTCTCTTTCCTCCCTTACTTTCCTGTTAGTGGAGGTAGGAGGGTCAGGACTCCAAGGTCACTCTCAGCTAGTGAGTTCAAGGCTACATAAGACCCATATTTAAAAAAAAAAACCTACAAAATTTACAGGAAAGAAAATTTCATTTATCATGTTTAACCTATGAATTCTGAAGGTGTTAGCTAAGAGCAGATAACTAGGTGCTGCTGCAGTGTGGTGGTTGAAATGCACACTACGTGTAGACCAAGCTCTGCAGCTCTCCACCTGAATGATTTGACGTCGTATATTTGAATCTTGGCCTCAGTTATGTCACCTACACAGTAGTGGCAATGACAGCACCTAAGACTGCTGTGAGGATTCAAGGGGTTAATGACAAAAACACTCAAAACCTTGCTTAACACATGATAGGTAACCTATTAATGTCCACCATCCATATTATTATTATGTTACTACTGTGTGAGGTGCAGAGAGCTTTGCAACACACGGCCCCTTTCTCTTTCCCTTACTTCTACCATTACACAGACAGACACCATTTTCCAGCTTTTAAAGACTTAGGGCACAAAGGCTCTGCAGCAACATTGTCTACTCAGAGACACAGAGTTAACTGATGACTAAGCTGGGCTTTGAACCCAAGACTGTGATTCAACAACTATGCTCTACCACTTGGTTTTGTTCTTTTTTTTTTTTCCACTTTTCTTTTAAAATTCATGGTATCTCTGTGTATCTGAGGCTCAGCTGTGATCCTCTCTTCTTGGCCTCCTAAGTGTTGGGATCACAGATCTGCTCCACCATGCCTGGTTATTACTTCTAAAAATCTATCCAATGATTGTCACAACATAGTCTAAACGCCAAGAAAAGGAAACATGCCAGAGTCACTGAAAAGAAGAAAGAAAGAAAGAAAGAGAGAGAGAGAGAGAGAGAGAGAGAGAGAACAATATGGGAACCAAATACTGCACAGGAAATTGACACAGCCTAAAGCAGGACTTGAATTCTGCGCAGCTCCTCACCATGTAGTAGCCTGGTAGTAGCTTCTGGAGGAACTCTGCTTCTTTATGCTGAACAGTTTTGATAATAAATTCATCATCACTGGTCAAAAAAAACAAGGATCCACTGGCTCCAGGGTTGGAAAGTTCAATTAGGGGCTCACTGCAGATGGAGTACTGAAAGAGAAGCAAACATCTTGTGTAAGCATGTATATATTTTCTTTTTGATGTATTCTGTGGGGCTGGATTGAACATAAGGCTTAGCCAAGCTAGTTAAGTGCTCTTCTTCTGAGCCACAGTCCACGGCCCTAATGAAACATTATTTTTATTTAGCAAAAGCTTTATTAGTTTCTTTAATGAAACCCACATTTATAAGACCTCATCTCTTTAATACAATGCATAATCTCTATGCAAATGGAAAAAATTGTTTAACATTTGTGACTCAATAAGCTGTGAATTTATGTAAAATTCCAGCTCAACATAGGAATAATTAAACATTTAAAATATATTGCACAAATACTATATTTAAAATTTCTTATAGCGAGAGATAGGCAGACAGACAGAGCCTCGCTATGTAGCCCAGGTTGACCTTGAACTGAAGATCCTCCTGCCTCCACCACCACACCAGTTCTATGGTTATAGGCCTGTGCCACCATGCTGGGAAAAAGTACTTTTAATGTACATGGTGCTTCCAGGGAAGATGAGAACAAAATGACTCATGATCTTGACCTTTGTGAAACAGGAAGAGCTGTCTATGAGCTTTGAAAGGAGGCTCCAGGCAAACTTAGGATGCTCTTGGGGATATTTCTGAAGATGATTTTCATAATTCTATGCTGAGAAATAAGCCCCAGCTGAAGGTAGGCTCCACAAGGGTGTTTCTCACTTCAATATCAACAACACTTCTCCTTGCACTGTTCTCCCCAAGAAGTCTGGTACGCTCTCTGCTCCAATAGGAAGATGACATCCTTCTCTCTAGCCATATCCCACTCCAGACTTGTTCACCTAATATTTGAATAAACATGTCTACTTGGTTTTACCTCAACATTTAATGCAACCACTTTATGTGCTTAAGCATTAAAAAGGTTCTCAATTTGCACCTTGTGACATCAACAAGACTAGACAGTTGATTTCTGGCTAATGATTATTATAGAAGGACACTGAGGTAGATTTCAACCTTATAGTCAATAAGTAAAAGTATAATTTAGTGACTCATTCTTGACAATGGTCATGTTCAACAATAGCCTCACTTAAATTATGCTACTCAGTACAGCATATATTTTTAAAAATATTTTATTTTTTGTTTATTTGAGAGAGAGAGAGAGAGAGAGAGAGAGAGACAGAAATAGGCAGGGAGAGAGAGAGAGAGAGAGAGAAAGAATGGGTGTGCCAGGGCCTCAAGCTACTGCAAACGAACTCCAGATGCATGCACTCCCTGGTGCATCTGGCTTACGTGGGTCCTGGGGAGTTGAACCTGGGTCCTTTGGCTTTGCAGGCAAACGCCTTAACTGCCATGCCATCTCTCCAGCCCACAGCATATTTTTAATATAGGTATGATGGTTAATTTTAAAATTCATTTATTATTCAATTTTCAAGGTTATAACACATTGCTACTAACTATACTCACTATAATATATATATGGTATATTTTAACTCCCACCTTAAATTCTTAAGTGAATTCCAGACAGAAAAGCACTTCACCTGTATATATGTCAGCATATTCTTTGAAGACTCCATCATTCTATCCCATATTTTTCTATTCTATTCACCTGCATTATATTTTTATTATTTATTTGTTCATTTAGCGACAAAGTCTCACTGTGTAGGCCAAGCTGGTCTTGAACTTGTGAACTTGTCTCTTTTCCCCTACAGGGCTAGAATTACATGCATGTGCCACCATGCTTGGCTTTTGTAATGTTTAAGGCTCAGTTAAAACCATGTTCCACCTATACAAGTGGGCGAATCACCCAGCAGACAGGCCATTCCCTCCTCTGAAATTTGGAAAAAATTAATTTTATTTATTTGCACTTGTATGTGTGCACACATGCATGCCAGGGCCTCTTGCTGTTGCATATGAAACCAGATGCTTGTACCACTTTTTGCATCTGGCTTATGTGTGTTGCTGGGGAATTAATCTGGGCCAGCAGGCTTTACAAGCAAGTCCTTTAACCACTGAGCCATCTTCCCAGTCCCTCTGGAGATTTTTTTGTTTGTTTGTTTGGCTTCATTCTTTTTATTTACTGGCTAGTAGGGCTAGTTGTTTTTCTATGAAAAAATTATCATCTTAATATGATTCTAAGTTCTCTGAGTGTTATGACTTAAGATTTTTTGCATCTCTCTGGAATTATAAACACAGTATTTTAGACATACTGGGTGTTCAAGGTGCCAGTGTTTTAAATATTTGCCTTCTGCAAGGTACACAGAAAAAGACTTTTTCTTTGTGAACCCTCTGACTCAATTACCTACTCTCCTTTCTAAATTTTCCAACTTCCTTATAAAAATATTTTTTTTTTGGCTTAAAGATACATTAGAAAACTTGTGTAAGCTATGGGAGAAGTTGTTCAGAGGAGAGCCTTCCCAAAGAAAGCAATTTTGTGAGATTAAAACAAGTGGAAGAATGAACCTCCAGGTGGTGGGGACACGAATACAGCAGGGCCAAGACAAGCCCCATCGTGTCATTCTAACCAGGGCTGTGAAATGGAAAGCTGTAGCATCTCTTTAGCTGCTGAGAAGTTCAAGGATATTGAGAAAGATAGCTCCCTGTGGAGAGATGGCTCAGTGGGTAAAGTGCTTGCCTGCAAAGCCTAACCACCCTGGTTCAATTCCCCACTACCCACATAAAGCCAGATGCACAAGGTGATGCATGAGTCTGGAGTTCATTTGCAGAGGCTAGAGGCTCGGGCACACTCATATTCTCTCTCTCTCTTTCTTTGCCCCCTTTGTCAAATAAATAAATAAATTATATAGAAAGATACACCCCTGATTTCTAGTGTGTGGCACAGGTAAGAGATTGACCTTATTTTCCATATAATATAATAAATATAATCTGAAACCCAGTGGGGTTACCCAAACACCTTTCCTAAGTGGCAGTGACTCTCAGTTATCACTGAGTGGCCAGAAACCAAAGAATCTTTCCCAACACAATTGTGCAGGACAAGCATGTGTGCTTGAGTTGGACATGACAAGGAGAGACACTTGTATTTCAGCCAAAGGTGATGGTGTGACAGAGAGCTACTGGAATAGGAGGCCCATGGACTTGGACAGAGCCCTCATTCCTCTGTCGAGACTTAGTTGTGTGCCCTAAGGAACTGTATTAGCTCACGGGGAAGAAATCTTATTATTTTCTTAGGGAACAGTTAAAGATTAGATTTTTCATGAGCATAGAACAGAAATCAATTTTGAATTCATTATTTATATCTTATCCATATTGTAAGAATCATTTTCAACATTCTGCGTTATAAGTGACAAGTGTTATACTTCCTCTGAAAAGCATTATTCCAGAATCTTGCTCAAGTTTTATTAAGGTTATTTAGAATGGGATGAACAATAAATATTTGATGGTATTTTTCCTCTAGTTTTTTTTTAAAGCAATTATGAAGAGTCCCAGGCTGTTAATGGTGAACAAATGATGAAATAAAGTATTTCTCTCTTACAACAAAAAAGGAAGTTCCTGTTTCCTTGAACAATGAGAATGAGAGAAGATGAACTTGAAGGTGACAATGGACACCAGGCAGTTGCATTTGTGTTTTGATAGTGCCAGAGGAAGACAAAGGAGGAAGGTCAGATCCAGAGGAAGGGAAGATCTATTTTTGCACATGAAAAAAATATGTTTAAGAAGAGCCTGAGCCAGGCATGATAGTGCAAGCCTTTAATCTTAGCACTTGGGAGGGAGAGGCAGGAGGACTGCCATGAATTCAAGGCCACCTTGAGACTACATAGTGACTCTAAGTCAGCCTGGACTAGAGTGAGACCCTACCTCAAAAACACCAAAAGGAGCCTGCATGAGGAGATGTCAAGGAGAACCCTAGCCAGTTTCTTTAGACTATCATCTAAATTTCTAGGTCAATGTAAAAATGGTTGTGGGCCAAGGCAGGTCTGACATGAATGGGATACATAAGACAACTAAAATAGGAAGACTTTCAAATAGAACCTGATCAGCAAAATTCACAGGAATCTTAAAAAATAATTATTAAATATCTACTCAAATAATTCCCTCAAGGGACAATCGATATCACAGTTCATGAAGCCAAATTTACAAAAGTTGGAGTCTTCAGGTTTATAAAATAAGGGACACTGGTGCTATGAAACTATGTTTACATCACACATTTCTGTAGGAGGAAGGAAAATAACAGGTTCTTACCAAGTAATCATCAGGCTTGATACCGAAGAGTTCTCTGAAGTACCGGAAGGCTAATGGGGCATATGTCTTAAATCTGAAGTCAGGGTAGTGATGTGCTGGGGTCAGATTGCTTCCTTCGCTGCAGTGCGAATATCAGAAAGGAGGCAGACAGAAAGAATATTAGCAAAGACAATTTTAACTCTGAATTCTGGCTCTTTTAGTTCTGGGTCAATTTTTTCTCTAGGAAAAAAAAAAAACAAAATTATTTCCTCACTGGTCTCTTCAAGCTTATGTCCCTCAGGTAATAAACATCAGAATGTGGTAACGTGCCGCTGGGATCTCCTGCCAGTTTTAGAGTGCTGCAGACTACATTCTTCTCTTTGTTTGTCCCTCCTGAGAAAACCATTTGTCTTCCCCAGAGAAATCACATTGTAATGTTTTAATAAGACCCCAGGCTTAGCGAGAAGAGCAGTTTCAAACGTGTGTGTGTGTGTGTGTGTGTGTGTGTGTGTGTGTGTGTGTGTGTGTAATTTATTTACTTATTTAAGGGAGAGAGAAAGAAATAGGTAGGTAAATGGTGGCAGAGTGGGAGAGATAATGGGCACACGAGGGTCTCTAGCCACTGCAAACAAACTCCAGACATATGTGCCAACTTGTGCATCTGAATTTACGTGGGTACTGGGAAATCGAACCTAGGTCTTTTGGCTTTGTCAGCAAGCACCTTAAATACTAAGCCATCTCTTCAGCCTCCAAAATATATTTTTGACATCAACTCTGGATTTTGATTAGCAGTAACCAGGATTATGTGAAATAATTCATAAAATATTCTGCTAACCGGAGAGAATCATCACATTGGAAATAGAGTGGACCTCAGCCGGAACTGTTTCTTGTATCTGGGGATTTGAAAGGTGGGCTTCCATTTCAAAATATATTACTACCTTTATTTTCCTCTCCTGAATTAATTTTTACCTTTATATATAATATTATGATACATAAAAGAGATAAAGAGGCATCAGTGAACTGCTGAGAAGCCAGCATCTTGCATATGAAGTGAATGATCATCCATGTAGGCAAATCCCCAACTATACTTTCTCTGAGCATATTCTGAGGGACATTCTTATCCTTTTTGTTTTTCTCTGGCTATATATCACTTTCCAGTATATATAAAAATGTATATGTATATATATATATATATATGTATATGTATATATGAGTAAGAGAGTGAAAGAGAGAGAGAAAGATAATTGGTGCACCAGGGCCTAAGCCACTGTAATCAAACTCTAGATGATTGTGTCACCTAGGGGGCATGTGTGACCTTGCACTTGCCTCACCTTTGTGTGTCTAGCTTACATAGGATCTGTAGAGTCAAACATGGGTCCTTAGGCTTCGTAGGCAAGCAACTTAAATGCTCAGCCATCTCTCCAGCCCCCAAATATATTTTTATTTATTTCAGGGGAGAGAGAGAGAGAGAGAATTGGCATAGACATATATGCCATGTTGTGCATCTGACTTTATATGGGTACTGGGGAATTGAACCCAGGCTTACAGGTTTTGCAAACTAGCACTTTTAGCCACTGAGTCATCACCCCAACCCACTATTACATTTTTCTATGACCTTGGGCAAATTCTTTAATCTACTCATAGTTATATTTTTCATTGCAAAAAATTCTGACAAGCCAATGGAATAATACAATTTTAGGTAAATTTTCAAGATCTCTCTACTGTATTGTAGGTTAGAGTTAGAAGATGTATGTGAGTTTACAGTTGTCTGTTCTTCATAAATACCACACAATTAAGGCTTGCAAGTATAAAAGTTTTGAACACACAATGAATATTTGCAATCAGTGCATTGAGGTCAACTAGATTTAGGCATCAGTGCCTGGTACTCCATAGATACTCAGGAAGTATCTGTGGAGTGAAATATAGTAATAATTTTATAGGAAAGTTGATTCTTTACAAGGAAAACAGGTTCAAAAGTCAACATATAAGGCAAAAACTTGGCATAGTAAAAAAAACATTGACCACTATATAAGAATTACATATTCAATGCATCCAACATAGCCATTTTTAAATGTCAGCTATATAAAAATAAGGGGTTAAAAAAAAAGAGAAAAGAGACTCAAGGTGAACTCTGACATTTTCTCTCTCTTTTAAAATATTTTATTTTTTATTTATTTGAGAGAGAGAGAGAAACAAGGGAGAAGAGAGAGTGAGAGAAGAGAAGAGGCTCACCAGGGCCGCCAGCTGCTACAAACAAACTCTAGATTCACGCACCATTTTGTGCATCTGGCTTATGTGGGACCTGGGAAATTGAACCTGGGTCCTTTGGCTTTGCAGGCAAGCACCTTAACCACTAAGTCATCTCTCCAGCCCTCTTCCTCTTTTTTTATAAGCAAGCAAGAAAATTACAATGCCTGATTCTGAAGGAGGCGGCTTCCAATGGGCTAAGAATATTCCCAGCTTATTTCTTCTGCTTTCATTTTCATTTTCTAGTTCATACATGCAAAGTGATTCATTCTATTAGAACAGATTTCCTTCATTATTCAGATGAGATGGAAAACCTATGTTTTAAATCACCTGGTTTCCTTTTTTCTTTTTTTAAAAAAAGATTTTATTTTTATTTATTTATTTGAGACAGAAAGAGGGAGAGAGAGAGAGAGAGAAAGAGAGAGAGTGAGAATGGGTGTGCCAGGGCCTCTAGCCACTGCAAACGGACTCCATATGCATGTGCCACCATGTGCATCTGGCTTACATGGGACCTGGAGAATCGAACTGGGGTCCTTAGGCTTCACAGGCATGTGCCTTAACCACTAAGCATCTCTCCAGCCCTTTTCTTTATTCTTTTGCCTGGAAATCCAAGTTGGAGGCCCAAGGTTCCATCAGAAAGGACACAGCCGTTACTTTACTTTTACTTTGGGTCAATTCTGAGCTTCTTGGGCTGTTCACTTTGGATTCAATTAATTATAATACATTTCCCATAATAAACAGTCCTTGATTAATGTTTAACTAAACCATGGTATATAAAATATAGTGCTGGATTTTCTTGGAAATGAGAAAGACACATATGCACACACAGGTATAAAAGGAGAATGTTTCTTTAAGTATAAATCTTGATAACAAAAAGGTTACCCAAATCACAACAGAAGAAAAAATTTCTAGCTGTCTTTGGGCTACACTGAGCTAAGGAAAACGACTTTTGCCATCTGTAAGACAGAATTGCCTGTGAGGGACAATGAATAAACTACATATGTGTACCTGCAAAAGATGAAAGAGGTTGACACAACAATGAACAGAGGAATTACACACTGGGGATATTTCACAGAGAATAATAGTTAACTGCTGAGGTTCTAAAATCTTGAACTTTTCTATTAGAAAAAGTATAATCCCAAATAGTGCATTCTTTAAATTAGGTTCTAGATACATCAGGAATTTTGAATTTTGGGGGTCAAAATATAAAGATATGGTCATGGTTCTTTTACGTATCTACTTTGTAATTTTTGGAAGATCATCATGTAACCAGCTACTGAAAAGAAAATTTTATATTCTCTTCAAATCGTAAACAAGTCCATGGCTTCTTTTTTGGAGGCACAAAGTAAAATAATCTGTAGAATAAATATACAACATCTAAAAGTAACTTTAAGAAATTTTAAAATATAAATATAACACAATGCATTTAGTTGCTAAGGGAAACAGGTTTTGTAATTTCAGAGAGGGAAGAAATTAAGGCATCTCAATTCACTTCAAGCAAATAGTTTCCTATGACTGAGATAGACACATTGATTTTAGAGATACTAGAGACCTCAGAATGTTTCATTACTTCATCCAGAGCTGTCCTGCCCCCCTCTTTTTATCCACATTCTCAGATATGCTTAGAAATGTGGAGTGTGGAACATCATTTATCAAACTTATTGAAGTATAATTGATGTATTGTAAATGTGTTAATCCTTCACATGCATACAACTGTGCAAAATGGTCACAACCAAGATTCTCAATGAATCATAACTTTGTGGAGAATTTTGATTATTCTAGTAGCTAGGAGATATTACTCATAGGGCTTGGAGTTGGCTCCTGAAGCATGAAATCCTGTCAGAAGAGTTAGCTCATCTAAAACAAAACAAAACAACTTCCCATGAGGCTTTAGTTTCCTTTTCTGAAGTAAAAAGGTGAGAACATCATCTTTTCCTCTTAATTATAAAGGTACACAATAAATCATCCACGGACACAAGGCCTATTCAGTTGGCCCTCTATGGGTGCCTTCCACATCCAGCCATTGACCCAACCAAGAATTGAAATAGATGGATGCTACTTAAATAAGGGATTTTATCATTGGTGGGTTTGGGGATGTGTAGGGGTCCTAGAACTATCTTCATGGATACTAAGGGATATTTGTCCCAAACTGCTGTTAAGCCTTTGACTGATGGGGTCTTTGCTTTAAGCATCTGGTAGAGTATCATGTACAAAGTAGTTCTTAATGGATGGTTATGACTGTGATACTTAAGATACTAATTTCAAACAATTTAAATATATTTTATTTCTTATTTATTTGAGAGATGGAGGAAATAGGAAGGAGAGAGAGAGAGAGAGAGAGAGAGAGAGAGAGAGAGAACATGAATGACTGTGCCAGGGCTTCCAGCCACTGTAAACAAACTCCAGATGCATGTGCCCCCTGGGGCACCTGGCTTACATGGGTCCTAGGGAATCGAACCTGGGTCCTTTGGCTTTGCAAGCAAGTGCCTTACCATTAAGCCATTTCCCATCCTTAAAATATATTTTTTTATTTCATTGGTTATAAGACTCAAACAACAACTCTAAGAACAAAATTTAGCATCTACTAGAAACATTATCACTCTACAATGTGAAGTGGTTCTCAGCCTGGTATGTGTTTACCATCTGGAAGGCTGTCAGGAGAGGGTGGGGCCCAAGAATCTGCATATCTAATAAGATTTAGGTGATGCTGATGCTGTGGTTGTGGTTACCTCATCCTGGGGCCATGATTCCTAATTGCTGGTTAATGGTTGATCCTGCTGACTGTCCAAGGATACATGGCGGGGTGCGGGGGTGGGGGTGGGGTGGGCAGGCAAACCTGGCTCTTCTACAAGAATTCTACTTCCGCTGTGACCACTAGAGTTGTCCATGACTCTTGACATCGATTGTTTTGTTTGTTGCCAATAGAGAGGGGAAAATAAATAAGGTAGAAGTGTCTGAGGAGAAGCCCTAGGAAGCCATGGCAGAGAGAATAGCTTGCAAACTTTACTGGAGTGGTGAGCCTGAAAAGATCATCTCAAAGTCAGATCACAGACCCCAAATGTCACTAACACATATTGTTTTGGAATGATAGACTGAAAAAGATAAAGAGAGAAAATTTCCAAGCATAGGAATTATCTCTTTGGCCTTGGGTTGTCCATTTTCTGCTCATTGCTAGGGGACCCTGGAGAAGCAAACCTCAAAATTTTCAACAGACCAGCTTTATCTTCAGCTAAGGGCACTTATAGCAAAACTAGGCTGGCTGGGTTCATGGCTGACTTTGAAATCTTTTATAAGATCACATGTAACTATGGGGGGGTTGTGGGGGGTTACTGCACTTCTTCCTACAAGTTTTATACTTGAGGCATTTGACACCAGGACACAGAAACAGATGTGGAAGTGCTTCTTCTGAAGACTGCAATTTTTTTTTTTTTTTTTTTGAGAGAGACACAGAGAGAAAGAGAGAAAGGGAGAGGGAGACAGAGATGGGTGCGCCAGCAGTGTCTCAGCTGCTGTGAACGAAATCCAGATGCGTGCGCCCCCTTGTGGTCAAGTGCGGCATTGTGCCCTTGTGTCACTTTGCATCTGGCTAAATGTGGGACCTGGAGATTGGAACCGCTGGAGATTGGAACCAGTGTTCTTAGGCTTAGGAGGCAGGCGCTTTAACCACTAAGCCATCTCTCCAGCCCTGAAGATTGCTTTTTAAAACATAGAGGCAATAAAAACACTGTGTGTAAAAGGGTTCTCCCAGCTCTCTCACCCCAGCCCAGTACTAAATAATAAATGGTTTATTTTTTATTTTATTTTTTGTATTTTGTATGAGAGAGAGAGGACAGAATTGGTGCACCAGGGCCTCCAGCCGCTGCAATCTAACTCCAGATGTGTGCGTCTTCTTGTGTGCATGTGCAACCTTGTGTGCTTGTGTTAACTTGGGCATCTGGCTTACATGGGATCTGGAGAGTTGAACATGAGTCCTTAGGCTTCGCAGGTAAGTGCCTTAACCACTAAGCCATTCTCCAGCCCATATGTGGTTTATTTCAAAGATTATATATATATATATATATATATTTAAAATATATTTAAAATATAAATGTGTCTGAAAAGTAGTATTTATTCTCATAGTCACAAAGTATTTTCCCAAAAAGAATGTCTTTATTTTGTAGATTTTTTTTTAAAGAATACTGCAAGTGCTAATGTTTCGGTTTAATAATGATTACTTCATGTCTTTCTATGCTAAGGTGGCAGTGACTTTAAATTTTGTTATTTATTTTATTGGGGCAAAATATACACAGTATAGTATACTTAAATTATACAGTTTTGTGGCATCAAGAAATCGTATTGCCCAACCATCGCTACCATCCACTTCATTTTTTTATTTGTGTGTGTGTGTGTGTGTGTGTGTGTGTTTGTATGCCAGGCATGGCAGGATTTCTTGCTGCTGCTAATTAATGCGCATCTGGCATTATGTTGTTGCCTGGGGACATCAAACCCAGGCCATTAAGCTTCACAAGCAAGCTCCTTTAACTGCTTAGCCATTTCCCCAGCCCCACATGGATTTGTTTTTAAACAATTGTTTTTTTTTTTCCTCCCCATACTTATAACATATATGAGTGATTTTTTTACAAACATGGTGCCAAAATAGTAGTATTTTCATGTTTTTCTAGAGGAAATTTAATTTAAAGTTGTTGCACAATAGGACTTAAAAGGCTGAGCTCAGATATGAGGTCAAATTGTGGACCATCTTCCAACCCATTCTTTTTTTTTTTTAAATATTTCAGACGGGCATAGTGGTGCACACCTTTAATCCCAGCACTTGGGATACAGAGGTAGGAGGATTGCTGAGAGTTCAAGGCCACCTTGAGAATACAGAGTGAATTCCAGGTCAGCCTGAGCTAGAGTGAGACCCTACCTTGAAAAAAACCCCAAAAAACAAAAAACCAAAAAAAAAAAAAATCATTTAATTATTTGAGAGAGGGAGAGAGAATGTGCCAGGACCTCTTAGCCACTTCAAACAAACTCCAGGCACATGTGCCACCTTGTGCATCTGGCTTTACATGGGTGCTGGGGAATTGAACCTGGGTCCTTAGGCTTTGCAGCAGGCATTTTAACTGCTAAGTCATCTCTCTAGCTCCCGATCCATTCTTTTAAACTAGGTACAGCAAAATCCTGGGACTAGCACTATTTCTTGGAAGCTCTATTTTAAACCCATGGCAGTCATTGCTTTGAGATTATTCTATTCATACCCTGAATCCTTTTTCATGTGGTCTTCCAGGCATTCACCATAACTAATTATAAGTGATCCACAGACAAAACCTGCTTACAACTCTACACAAAAAATGCGAGACGTGCTCATGCAACAGGAAGTAATAAAATGGCTTAGCCAAAGATCGCTTAGATACTTCAGAATATGTAGACATACATGTGGTAAGAAAGTCCTTCCACATGAGGATGTCATCATGAAGGTTCCTTAGGACTGAAATAATCACAACTCAAAATGTTCTTACCTGGGCAGGAACACACTTTCTACCACGTAAAAGTCTTGCATGAGAACATCTCGTTCTGGCTTAGAGGTGAGGTTCCCCACTGTGTACCCTATTCCCAGCTGGATAGCACCTTTAATGGCCGATGATGCAGTCTGCAAAGAAAATCCAGGTTTTCATGTTAGCCTTGAAAGTCATGGTCTTTTTCAAGGTTACAAGCATATAATAGGAGGGTGAGGTTACATTGTCCTTTTTATTCCCAAATGGCAAGGAAGTTGGGGCTTGGGAAGATGATAGGGTACACCCTCTGATGGAGAAATATTAAGGGTCTTTCTTCTCCCGCTGAACTGAATATGGAATTTACCACTCAGAGAATGTGTTTGAATACCAAGTCCCTAGACTTGTTGGGGAAACCTTGGGACATTGGCCCTGGAGGGTGGAGATGGGTCATGGAGGTGGGTCACCAGAGGGCAGGTGTGGAGGTCTGTTTCTGGTACCATTCTCTGGTTCTGGTCCCGTTATTGTGTAAGGAGCCCCATGACACATGCCCACTGCCACAGAGTTGCTCCTCCACGTTTGCCTTGCCTAGATGGACTCCACCCTCTGAAGCTGTGAGCCACAATGAACCTTTTCTCCCTTCATGGTCTATGTCAGATATTTTATCACAGTGACCAAGTACCTAAATACATCTTGAAACTTTTTTTTGTGACAATCTTTCCAACAAAATATATCCAAGTTCAAATTATAGTTCAAAATATCCATCTTTCTTTAAAGAACTCAGAAGCTTGGTAGAATACTTTCAATATGTAACATTAAAATTTCTATCCAAAGATGAATAGCATAGTCAGACTTTTATTTTTTAAATATGTTTTAACAATGTTTAACTTAATTTATTTATTTGAGAGAGAGAGAGAGAGAGAGAGAGAGAGAGAGTGAATGGGTGCGTCAGGGCCTCTAGCCACTGCAAATGAACTCCAGATGCACCACCTGTGCATCTGGCTTACATGGGTACTGGAAAATTGAACCTGGGTCCTTAGGCTTCACAGGCAAATACCTTAATGACTAAGCCATCTCTCCAGCCCAGTCAGATTTTTAAATCAGAGTTTCTGCAACATACTTATGAGTCAGTAAGAATATTTTATCTTTATAAGAAGTGAGAGAAAGAGACAGAGAGACAGAGAGACAGAGAGAGAGAGAGAGAGAGAGAGAGCGCGCAAAAAGATAATTGTAGTGTTGCTAAGGATCCATGATCAAAATTTCCAGCCAGGCGTGGTGGCACACGCCTTTAATCCCAGCACTTGGGAGGCAGAGGTAGGAGGATTGTTGTGAGTTCAAGGCCACCCTGAGACTACATAGTGAATTCCAGGTCAGCCTGAGCAAGAGTGAGACCCTACCTTGAAAACCAAAAAAAAAAAAAAAAAAAAAAAAAAAAAAAAAAGTATTTGGTCACAGTCATTTCCAATTTACTACTTTTCTAATATCTCCATAATTAAATTGTTATAATGTTAGGTTGGACAACCCCCATGGGTATGTGTGTATGAACACATGTATACATGTGTGCATACATATTTATAGTGGGTTTTTTGCATTTGTGGTGCCAGGAATAGAACACAAGACCTTGTAATATATATGTATATAGTCTTAACAATATAGAATAAATAACAGTAGCAACATAGAACCATGAACACAGTAGGAACAAATTACTTAAATGAATGGGTCTCAACCAGAGACATTAACAAGTGTGTGGGGGTGAGACCAGCATCCAGAGGGTCGACATCTGGGGTGCTACATTAGCACAGGGCAGCTCCACCACAAAGAATTATCCAGCCCCCAATAGTCAGCAGTTGAGAAATCCTGACTTAAGAGAACGGAACGAAGATCATCTATTCTGTGGTCTCAATGTGAGATGTCCCCCACAGCTTCACGTGTTTGTTGTCCCCCAGCTAGTGATGCTGTTTGGGACGGCTGTGAACCTTTAGGAGGTGGACCCTTGCTGGAGGAGGGTCACCGGGGCGGGGTGGATTTTGATGTTGTTTTTAGCCCCACCTTGCCTGCTCTTCTCTCTGCTTCCTTACCGGGATGACATGTGGTACAGACTTCTCATTCCAACCTGTCCTGCCTTCCCCAGCACAACAAAACTTCCCTGAGAAGCTGTAGTCTAAATTAAACCCTTGTTCTTCATAAGCTGCTTTCAGTCAGGCATTCCATCTCAACAACGAGAACTTAACTGACACGATGCATTCTACTGAAGGAGAAAACTTTCTGCTTGCTGAGCTAATATTTTCACTTTGCTACTCTAACAATAACCCCCACTTCCTTCCAGCCTTTACTGTTTGTTATTTCATCATGTTTTTAACATCAAGAAATACTTTTCTCTTAAAAAAATACTCTTGATTTCTATGCTAGGACTCAGTTCTGGAGCTATTCCAACTTTCCCAACTGGCTCTTCTAGCCTGTCTTCACTGGTTTCTCATAGTCTATATTCTGGAACTGAAGAGTCCCTACAGCTTTGCTTCCTGGCTCAGACGCCTTAACTACTGTGACTAGTGTCCATTCTTGAGCACTTGCGATACTGTCTCCATGCATGTGGCTCTCAGATCCTTCCAATTGACTCGATGTGATCAATGTCACACATACAGAGCAAGGGTTTAGTATCTTTTCACCTTTCCTACCTACTTCCTTCATCCTTGTTTCTTTCTCTCTCTCTCTCTTTCTTTCTTTTTGATTTTTCCAGGTAGGGTCTCGCTCTAGCCCAAGCTGACCTGGCATTCACTCTGCAGTCTCAGGCTGGCCTTGAAATCACAGCAACTCTCGTACCTCTGCCTCCTGAGTCCTGGGAGTAAAGGTGTGCGCCACCATGCCTGGCTGACCCTTCCTACTTCCTCCTTCCAAGACTGGCTTCTCTAAGGCACTGTCATCTTCAGCCACCCAAACTTGAACTCAAACAGACCACACCTAGCACAGGCATAGCACCAGGTAAATATATACTTGATTTCACCTGAAATGGCCATAATCAGTTTACTGATCAGGCGCTTCTACATACGACTATTAACAACGATTTCCCATAAGTCATCATTTAATCACTTCGTTTGCTGGATTGCAAGCATTATGTTACCCTTAGTCTGAGAACAGCTCTCTACATCTTTGGCCATGCAGGAAACAGAAAAATATCTTTTTTTTTTTTTTTTTTTGGTTTTGCGAGGTAGGGTCTCACTCACTCTGGTCCAGGCTGACCTGGAATTAACTATGTAGTCTCAGGGTGGCCTCGAACTCTTGGCGATCCTCCTACCTCTGCCTCCCGAGTGCTGGGATTAAAGGCGTGCGCCACCATGCCCAGCTTCAGAAAAATATCTTGCTGTTTATCCTGTTTCCCATGCTCTTGACTTAAGATGCCGGGGTAGCACCATGTAGAAGATTGAGTCTTGAGCCCATAGTGCATTTACTGCTTTAAAAAAAAAATTTTTTTAATGCTCATTCCCCTGAGCTCTGCAAAGCCACCAACTGGCATCAGTGACCTTTTGTACCAGCAGCTCTAAATTCTGAAGGCACAAATGGATTTTCCTCATTTTAACCTTGCATAAACATTCACAAGGCATCTCTCCAGTCATCACTCAGGGTGGTATGGCATAAGATGAGACATCAGCAATTTTCGGAGGACTTGGCATTCAAAATGTTCTGTGCCAATCCTACAAAAATACCATTTGCTCTCGGTGTGTGCCATCTCTGATGCTGCCTTACATAACCACCTGTATTTATGCCTAGTCCATGGAATCCATGATACCGGTCCTTTCCCACATTGTGGAACAGTCTGCCATGCAGGGGAGAATACGCAGTGCACTGCTGCCTCTACCCTGAAATCAGAAAGCACTCTAGGCTGTGGACAGTCTGTAACTTGGTCTGGAGTGCTCAGACTGTAGGGAGCATGAGCACCGCTGGAAATGCTGTTAACGCGGATGGCAGGTTATACTAGAACATCTGATGCAGGGGGTCTGGAGCAAGGCCCAACAATTTCTTCTTGCTTGAACAAACCCTGAAAACAAAATCTTTCTCTTGTGTTGAGACTAACATTTGAATTCCTAAAGGAATATGATTTTGGAAAAGACTCCACTCTCATGATTAGTTAAACATAACCCCAGAATTTTAATCCAATTCTCTTCTTTCAGCACCCACCCCCTCCCTTTTTGAAACAGGGTCTCATGAACTCCAGGTCAGCCTTAAACTTGCTATGTAGCCAAGAATGGTCTTAAATTTCTGATCCTTTTGCTTCTACCTCCTGAGTGCTGCTGACGTTACAGTGTGCCTGGTTTATTACGGCATGCCTATTTTATGAGTGTTGGGGATCAAACCCAGGGCTTCATGCATGATACCAACTGAGCTACATCCCCCATTCCTTTTAGACTTCTTAAAAATCAAGAGCTTGGATGGGCAAAATAACAGGTGTAGTAATGAAAGTCAATTATTGCATGTGTACATACATGTGGAGGTCAATGTCACATGTCTCCCTCTATGTGTACATACATGTGGAGGTCAATGCCACATGTCTCCCTCTATCACTTTCCACTTAGTTAATTCAGACAAGGTTGTTCCCAGAGGTCACTGACTCAGTTTGTCTACTAGCCATCTTGCTCTTTGGATCTGCCTGTCACTGACTTCTGAATACTAAAGACATGCACTGCCCTGTCTGGCATTTACGTGGGTTCTGGCGATCCAAACTCAGGTCCTCGACACTTTCACAGCAAGTACTTTACCCACTGAGCCATCTCCCAGCTTCAAATGTTAATTATTTTTCGAGCAATAAATTTGTGTCAGGCGCTTGCTATATGCATTGCAGTTATAAACTGTTGTCATCACAACACATAGACATTGTTTAGACGGTGTGTATGGGGCAGCTGTTACATACAAATTGTTTCATGCACAAGGTCATTTGAAATATTTTATAAAGTTATTTTTGGCTAACAAGGTATCAATGAAATAGAAATGAATTTTGTGCTTAGTCCAATTTTGTATATATCCCCAAGATATCTCATTTTTACATAGACAGTCCAAAATCTGAAATTTCAAACATGTCTGGTCCCAAGAATTTTAGGCAAGGGACACTCATCCTTCATTCTAGTATCCACTGAACTCCAGCCTTCACTGAGTAAGGAAGGTTTAGCAACTAGTGAGGAGGCGGAGCTGGGACTCGCACCTAGGTGTGGCTGTGTTACAAACAAGCACATCTGCCCTCTAATAGCACAGTGCCTAAATTCACTGAGACAAGGATCTGAAGCTTGGTGAAGATTATCCCCACTTTACAGGCACACATTTGTGTTTCAGCATGGTCAGGTGACATCCCCGTCTCTCTGATAGTGTGTGGCTGTCTAATCATTAGGTTCAGGCTACTTCCAGATCTGGTTTTTGAAAAATCAAAGCTGTAGATTCTCTTTTAAGTCTGCATGCTTAACCTCAGCACAGGAAGAAGCCCTGAAGGAGCCGTTCCATGTGATGAAATGGGATAAAATGTTTACTTTCCTGCTAATCACACCCACCCATGGATAAGTAAGCCAAAGAAAACCTCATAGACTTCTTGGTAAACTACAAGAAACACCATTAATATGACTCCTATAACATAGGGTGTTAGTAATAGGAGGAGGCGGTGTTTTTCTGCATTAGTAGTCCTGACTCCACAAGCTCTGAAAAAATCAAACGATTTACCATGGATGCACTGGGGGTAATTATGAAGCATCCAATATGCTTCACGGAGACTCCTGCTTGTTTTCACAGTGCACATGGTTTCCCTTAAGTCACCAGCAGAAAAGGCCCTATCAGCCGACAGCTTCCCATTGGGCTCGGCTTCATGTGCTGTAAAACTGAAAATACACTCTGAAACCCTTCCTGGGGGGCATGTGATTGGCATATTAGTAAGTCCTCATGGTGACAAAGGACATTTTGTGCAGCTCTTCTTGTCCCAGCTCTTCTTTCCCTGCACATTCAGAGCCCCTGGGTCTCTGCTTTTCTTGGGGAAAGCAGCAACAAAGCTGCAGTGAGCTGACAGTTTGCATGCACTTTGAGACCCTCCACTTTTCTCTGCACAGCTCTGCATGTTGTGCCCCAAAGGTGCTGGGATATGACCATCCCCCTTCTAACCCCAAGAAGGATCTCTAATTCTGTTATTAGAGTTGAATATGGGCATAGATTTCAGAACGCAGTGACCGAGTCTATTTTTAATTCATGACCTCACAAGGGCTAAGTGGAAGCAAAATGTTGCCTAGATACTAGAAAACCCCTCCCGCATGCACTACTTGGAGAGAGACAAAAACCATAGAATATTATGAAGACAAACCACAAACATTTATTTTCATAGCTTCTCTTTGCAAATCCAAATTTGGTCAGGAATGATGGAGATACTAAGGAAAATGAATGTCAGCTTGTACTTATGTAATATGCTCTAGTTTTCAAAGCTCTAATTTTTCTTTTTGGTAGTGCTGTGGATTGAACTCAGGGCCTTGTTTATGACAGACAAGCGCTCTACCACTGAGCCATTAGTCCTCAAAACACTGTCTTAAATGGCTGTATCAGCTTGTCACACTTGTCAGTTGGCTAAGGACTTATAATGTTCTTGTGTAGATAAACAAACTGTGGCTCTGGGAGATTAACTTGATCTAAATCTCTTGGCTAGTACAGTGTGCTCCAGGCAGGCATGACAGCAAGGTCTTCCAGAGGGCTCCCAGCTCATTTGTCCATTTGTTCAATGTATTGGAGGTTTTTTTGCTCAAGGTGCTGTGACAGAGCTGGGAAGCACTTGAACACTGATAAATCATGACTGTGACAATCGCACCAAATGCCTACAGAGACCCGCTATTGGAAAACAACGATTCTGGCGACAGTGAGACTTTAATGACTTTACACTGGTTACAGAAAAATGCTTTCCTACAGAGCACTGTCTATAACATTAGATCACTTCATATGCCATCTGATATCACACTAGCTTTGAAAGGAAGTATCGGAAGTATCAACAGCAGTTTCCTTCTAAGGTTATCTGAACTAATTATGAGATTATAGCTAATACACATGTTGCCAAAGAGATTTGTTTTGAAAATACAAATCTAGTCATGTCCCAACTTTACTTGAAGCCTCTAGCTTCACAAAGCTTGACCCTGGGACCCCTTATTTTAATATGACTTGCTACATTCTCCTTCCTGATACCTACACACAACATAAAAAAAGAAACGTAACCAGTGCATAGTCTGACCTTGAGCAAGCTGATTTTATACATCTACAGACTCCTTAATGGCTGCATATGAACGTTTCTGTTTGTGTTATTTTCCCCAGGGATTGGGCCTGGTTCTCTCTTTCTCAGAAGGCCCACTTACCCTGATCTAGAGAGATCTGGAGTCTCATTGTCAATTACAGATGCTCCATGACAAGGTGGCTTATACCAGGTCATAGGAAGTAGGAAGTAGTTCCATAACCCCTGTTTGCAGTAAGAGGGCAGGCTGTGTCTGGACAGGGAGAGTCCCACCATGGCCCCTTACTTCTATAGTTCAAGTCCAGCTCCAGTTCTCCATCCTGTGCCTGCGGCTATGGAAGCAAGGCACAGACTTACTTGTCTTAGTGAGAGAACTAAGGAAAGAGAAAGAGGATAGGGGGACTAGGGAATCAAGATGGTTTGTAGGTAGTGACCACGACTGACTTCTGGCAACCTCTCACCCTGGGTTCTTCAAGCCATTTCTCCAGATATTCCTAGTATTAGTTTTCTGTTGTTACTATAACAAATTACTCAACTTCAGCCGCCTCAAACAATTCAGATTTATTATCCTACAAGTTTGGAAACCGGAAACCCTAAAAAGAGGTCAACAAGGCTATGCCCATTATAGGTTTGACGGGCAATGTCATTTTCTTGCTTTTTCAAGCTTCTAGTATCTAGTTGGATTCCTTGACTTGTGTGTCTTCTCCATCTTCAAAGCTAGGAGATATTTCAAATCTGACTTTTTTTTCTCTCTCTCCCTCTCTCTGTCTGACTTCTGTTTCTCTTATCCCACCTCCTTTTCTGATGCGGTTCTTCCAGCTTCCTTTTCGTAAGGACTCTCTTGGATACTCCAAGATAACTCCCCCATCTCAAAGTCTTCGAATCATTCTTTCAAAGTCCCTATTGCCGTGCAAGATAACATACTTAAAGGCTCCAGGAAAGAGGATGTGGACATCCTAAGTGTCTTATTATTTTATGTACTGCACTACTCTATTTCAGGACTGACCCCAACATTTTCTCTGACAGAGAACAGCTCCTGTCTGTATTCCAAGCAGTCAGATACTGTTAATACATTCAACGATGATCTGAGAGCTTCCCACGAAGCTGGCATTGTGCTCAGCATTGGTAGATGCATGAACTAGAAACAAGAGATGGTTCTTGGTCTCACGGGAGTTGTTCCTCTTGTAGAGTTAAGAGACATTAATCAAAGATACACACATAGCAACAGGTGTCAGTGACAGATCAAGGTCAGGAGGTTGGAGACCACTTAATAATAATGGTGGCGTCTACAGAAGCCAATACAAAGAAGGCTCTAGACTGAAACCTTTTAGCAGGTATGTCTCCAATGACTGGCTACATATGCAGCATGTGCAAGGCTATCTTATAAGTTGGGCACTCAGAAGTAACTTAAAAAGGCTCCTTGTCCTCAAGGAACTGACATTCTGGACCCCTGTGTAGTGGGAAAAGAAAGAGTCCCATTAGGAGGTCAGGGGAGCTGATTTTCAGGGATTAAAAAGGGAGTTAAGTCTTAGGGATCTGAAAGCAACCCCCTGTGGGCAAATTAGAGAGAGCTGGCACTGAAGGCTATCAGTTGTGCTGTTGTCAACAGATAGTAAGAACCAGTGCAGGTCCTTGTACTGGGAACTGGCATTGTAATTTGAAAGGATCACTAGATGCTGTGTGGAGACCAGACGAGAGGGGCTATAGGAGGGAAAGTAGTGATTAGGAGGCACTCACGTGGTTCACATGGAGATAATCATGGCCTCTTGCAGGTTGGTGAGTGAGCAGATGGGCACAATGAATTGAAATCTGCAGTGTGTTTTGGAGAGAGGCAGACAAGACTTGCTGTGAGATAGAAATGAGGTATGTGTGTTGGGGGGGGAGGGGAATCACCAGCAACGCCTGCAGACATTTTTCTTGTGCTGCTCAGAAAAATAAGGTCACTTTATTGAGTTGGAGAGTCTGAACCAAAGGAGGAATATATTTTTTGGTGGGGTGGGGAGATCACATTTGAGATGCCAATGAAACTTCCAACTAGAGACGCTAACATGTAGGTCTGGAGTATAGAGCAGAGGTTTGGGCTGGTATTTGTATTGGAGAGTTAGTACAGAGATGGTACTGGACCAAGGGGCAGGGGGAAGGAAACCCAGACAGACAGCAGCAGAGAAAGGGTCTCTGCATATCCACACTGAAGGCAGGGGGAAGAAACTCAGGAAGACATGGCCTTAGTAGATAGAACCAGTGTCCACAAGTGGCTCTTTCAACTGACATGTAACTGTTATAACTTGATGGAACACCAATCACTATGGCTTTAATGCTCCATTCTTTTCTCATTCAAGTCATTAACTCAAGAGCAAACCCCGATCTGGATTTAGAATATTCAGCAGCACCATCTTATATAATGATGCCGTCAACACCAAAATGTTCTCTAACTCAGAGCAATAAAATATTAGTGTGTACTTACAAATCAGGATGTAAAACACATAATAAAATTTGGAGACATAAACTCCACAAATATATGCATATACACAGGCACAGAGGAAAGCGAGAGGAAAGAAATGTACCCGAATACACTGTTGTCTCTGGATCATAGGATTTTAAGTGATTTTCACTTTTAAGTTTTTATTTCCTATGTATTGAAGGAAATGGAAGCATTATTGCTATGTTTATAAACGCACCCTGCGGGATGAGCCTCTTTAATTTTCTTTTAGGTCCGGGCATCAGTGCTGTGAAACCATGCAACCGGTCGATTGTTCTGAAGCGTCATCATAAGCAATGTATCTGTTATTCCTCGGAGTCCCTCCTATCACCCCAGTATTCTGGCGTGAGTTCTAACCTGCTCCAGGATGCAGTTTAAACCCGGTCTATGACCTGCGGTGACTCCCAGGATGACAGTTTCCCTGCTCATGCCTAGTCACAGGTCCATAAAAACGGCTCGTCCCAACTTAGTAACAGAACACTTTGAGTATGCTTTCAGGAGCTTCCTCCCCGCATCCTGGCTAGCTGAGCACACGGGCCTCGGGCCTCAGTCACTGGAAGAGGGTGGGGCTTCTCTCTTCTGAGGGATACAGGAAGGCCAGGCAGGAAGTATGATGTGGGGAGCACAGTTGTAAGACATGGCAAGGCTTGTCAAATCCACGCACCTTTTTCTTGTGGGCTGCTCTCATGGAATCTGCTGTTGCACCCTCCAAATGGCTGTAGCATGCTCATATTTGGGGGAAGGACACATCACATCTCCTCTGGCTGCTCACTCCTTTCTCTGGGTGCTCACTTGGACAGGCTCAGGGATGATGGGACACATGCTCTTTGCAGACCTCAGTGCCTTCAAAGGGTCACATGATCTTTGACGCTGAAAATAGGATAAGTAAGTCCATGCTTCCAGAAAGCTGCTTCTAGCCTTGCCAGCATCAGAGGGGCTGACCACAATTCTTTGCTCTTTCAATTTCCCCGACTTCTGGAAACATATTGCACTCTTCAGTGGCTCACTAAAGTCCCTTCTCTGGGTGTGAGACATTGGGCAGACCCTTGTCTCATTCTTCCTCCTGTAGGAATTACCTAAGACGTAGAAACACTCCCAGAGTTCCTCCTCCATATCTCCCAGAGGGCCAGCCACACCTTTTATAGACCCCAGGACCCCTACACTTGTCTTAGAGCACCTTCTTCCCCAAATTACATACGGCAGCCTGGCACTTGACCTCGGAGTGTGAACAACTCACTTCATCTTCCCAGCTTCTTCTTCATCAAGCAAAGGTTCACAGTGTCCCATTCCACCGTCCACATGACTATGACCATGCCAAGGCTCTTCATTTCTTTTCTTTTTTTTCATATTCACACACTGGTTCCAGAATAATAACTTCCTTTGGTTTTTGAAATTATTCCAAATTCCTTGCTTGGCCTTCAAAACTTTCTATAACCTTATTCCTATTAATGCCATCTGCTATAATAAATAAACCTTCAAGTGCTAATAGCTATAATAAACACTTCCACGAAATTCAGAGTCTTGATCCAAGAGAAGTTTATTTCTTAATCTGTGGACACAGTGGGTATCCCTGCATAGTGGTTTGCTTTCCCCTATCAGGTTACACAGAGAGCCTGGCTCTTGTATCCGTTGTTCTGATGTCTCCTAGCTTGTTACTGTCTTCCATATTGCCCAGGCTGATAGGGAAGTGGGAGCAGAGGAGGAAAATAGCACTTGAACTACTTGCTCAGAAGAGAAAGCACGGTATCCCTGCCCAGGTCTGTTCCTTGGCCTTCTCCACCTGGCTCTGAGTCTGGGACATTCACCTATACAGCACTCCCAAGAGTTCTCTTACCCCATGGCTTCTCATGAAACTTGTCTAAGGGGCTACCCTGACAGAAGACTGGAGGGTCTCCTTTCCTTTCTTTCTCCCTCCCTTCCTCCCTCCTGTGGGCGTACTTGGGCTGGGCGTACCTTCCTGAAGGTTACACTTTTTCATTGTGGGTCTTCTCCAAATGATTCCTATTTTGGCTTCTAGTCATCATAGTCTTATCTCATCAGGACTAAGGGAGGCAACTAGGTAAGTTCTGGCCTTGAGATACCATCATTTCTTGTGTTCTTCCCACATCTTTGAAAACAATGCCTCAGAATCCCTTTACGTGACCCAGTATGAGAATGCCATCCACTCACTGTTCAGACGCCACAAAAAAACACCTACTCGTGGCCCATCAGCAAGGACATACCACATGCCCAATCGTAGATACAAGAAGGGCTGGCTTTGCAGCTGCTTTCAAAGCTTTGAAAGAGGAGGCACAAATTCTAGACAACCTGCTGCAGGGCTCACAAGCTAGTGATCCTCTTGCCTCTACACAAACCAACCGAGACCAAATGATCTCACTTACACTTGCTTTGTGATTCTTGGTCTCTGCATCCATGGTGCCAGGCCTTTAATGTTATCCTCCAGTCTCTTTTTGGTACCCTACTGCTGCTACTACTGGGTCTAGTTCTACTATTAGTCCCTCCATACAGTTTCTGTTTATAACAGCAGCTAGAAATGGTGAATCCCTTCTTTCAGTATTAGTTCCACACATGACTTGAGGGGAATTCTGAAACTTTCATGGCTGGCAACTACTTTTCTTGTATAATTTTTGCACCCATCTACTGGAGCCCTATCATCATCATAATAATGTCCTTCTCTGGGCTTGCATTCTATGTGGTGAAATTGTCTATGATAAGGTCATTCTGACATACCAGGCACAAAACCACCTTGGAAGAGGTCCAAGACAAATGGATTTTATATTGAATTTTTCTTTTTACTAAGCGGCCTTTTAACAAGATTCCAGTGCTTGATGGAGAATTTGCTTCTCAAGATTTGATAGAAAGGCAGGACAAAGAAAGGTGTTTTATGGTTTCTTTAAAATCTTCACCGTATTAATAGGATTGTCAGGGAGGCAAAGTCTTTCATTGGAAAGGAAGAGCACATTAAGCAATCTCTCTTCATTAACAGTAAAATACTATGATCAGAGTGTTCACAACAGAGCAGTGGTAATTTATGCACACTTAATTGCCCTTAAAAGAAAGATGCTATCAATTGCAAATGAAATTCTTGATTTAGGACAGAGTGGCATTATAAATGCTGCTATATTAGTCTTTTAGAAATATTACATTTTAAACTAAACACATTCATCACACATGTAGCACAGACACTATGCTTAATACCACTTGTTTGAGTATTCAAATAAAACCAGTATTTATTTGATAAAAACAAACTTTAGATTCAATAGAAAAATGAGGAAGGATTGATGTTTTTCAACCTTCTAGAATGAACTAAAATCAAATTCCATGCAATTTTCAAATGGTAGGGCTCCTGATAAAGGAGTTGTCAGCTTTAAAGTTGAAACATTACATAAGTGCTAAGTTCTGTTTTGGGAGAGACAATGCAAATTCTACTCACAGATGTTGCAAGCTGCCTACAGCATCTATTCTTCCTTATTTAGCCGTTGTTCTCAATGAAGGGTGACTTTGTCCCCCAGGGGATCCATGTCAGGATCTGGAGACAATTTTGGTTGTCTCAGCTGGGGAGTGCTGCTGGTATTTATTCCATACAGGCCAGGATTGTGCTAAGCCTCCTACCAAGCACAGGATGCCTTCTGAAACAAAGACTTCGCCTGCCTAAAAGTCAACACTACCCAGCTTGTTGCAAAGGCATTCAAATTTGAACTGGGCTAGGTGCAGTTGTACAACTTAATTTCTGACCATAACATGTGAGACGAGATGAGGTGCCCAGCTGCCAGGTCATATCATTAGTAGAAAGGAGTGTGACCTGTCTAGAGGCGAGAGCTAGAGATGAAGCAGCCTTTACTGACCGTGTTTGGAAAAGATACTTCGAGAATTGAAAGAACAAGGAGCTGGGCACCTGGGTCCCCTGATGACTCTGCAGAGGTGAGTACACTACCTTAGCACTGTTAGCAAGAGAAATAAACATGCACTTGGCTTCAGCCACAATCATTCTGTTTCTTGTGTCTACACATAATTGAACCTATGAACCTAAAATAAAATGTTCCTGACCTTAAAAAGATATAGATTCAAAATTATGTTAAACTGGGGCTGGAGAGATAGATGACTTAGCAGTTAAGGCGCTTGCTTGCTAAACCTAAGAATGCCCGTTTGATTCTCCAGGTTCCACGTTTAGCTAGATGCAACGTGACACAAGTGTGCAATGCCACAGTTGCCCACAAGGGGGTGCACGCATCTGGAATTCATTCACAGCTGCTGAGAGGCTGCTGGCACACCCATTCTCTTTCTCTCTCTCTGCCTCTTCCTCTCTTTCTTTGTTTCTCTCTGTCTCTCTCTCACAAAACAAAAACAAAACAATTATGTTAAACTGAAAAAGAAATGGCTATGCAGATAGTATTGCTAATTTAGAAAAAAAAATGAGATTGCAGCCCATGTTCATTAAGAAAAAGTTGAGTGATCTTGATTTATAGAAACTAATTTTTCCAGGGTTAAAGTCCATTATCATATGTCAGAGGCATTTCTCTCCATATACTGAAAATCTACTCATACATATATACATTATGAATGGAGAATAGCTCAATGGTACAGCATGTGCTCACCATGTTCAAAGCCCTGGTCCCACAAAAAGTCAATAAATAAATAGGATTCTACTATTCAGGCTTTGTTGCAACTTGCTTCTTTCATATAATATCTCTCGGAGTGGACAAGTACAGGTAACATATGTATGTGTTATAGTTTGACTCTGGAATGTCCCTAACAAGCTCATGTTTTGAGTACTTGGTCCCCAGCTGGTTGCACAGTTTTTGGAATCTGTGGAGCCTTTAGGAAGTGGTTTCTGGTCTGCAGAAGTAGGTCACTAGGGGTGAGCTTTGAAAGTGATACCCACCCATGGGCCTGCTATGTCCTCTTCTTCCTGTCTGCCACCATGTGAGAAAGCTGATGCTGCACGTTCTTGTTGCCCAGGGTTAAGCTTCCGCACCCTGCCTTCCCTGCCACATTGGGCTGTGATTTGCTGAAACCACCAGCCATCATGAACTTTTAGTCTGCTGCTTCTGTCGGGTATCTGGTCACAACAGTGCAAAACTAACCCATATATCATGTTCAATGGTTAGACAGAATTTCACGACTTATATGGAACACAATTGTTTTAACTATTATTCTGCGACTCTCTGCTTCTCTCTCTCTTCTCTCCTCCTTTCATTTCTTCCCTCACCTGTCTCCCTGCTCAGAATTGACACCAGAGGTTTGTGCATGTTAACCAAGTGCTCAGCCATTGGGCTGTATTCCCAGCCCTTTATATTTGACTTTGTTGGGGAAGGTATTCTTAAGTTGCCCAAGCTGTCCTTAAACTTGTGATTCTCCTACCTCAGCCTCCCAAGTATCTAGGATGACAGGCATGGAATACCATGTCCCATTCAGCCTTCTCTTTTAAAAAACAAATAGTGTTGTAATGGGCATCTTTGTTTATATACCCCTGCACATTTCTTGAGTATCTTGTAGGCTAGATTCTCAGAAGAACTGCCTTGTTAAAGGATATGTCCATCTATACTTTTGGAAGATTCTGCTAAGATGCCGTCTTAAAGAGATTTCATCATTTTATATACTCATCCATGGACTGTAAGAATGTTGTCATCAGATTGTTAATATTTTTCAAACTTGCTCTTTTACTCCTCATTTTCTTAACCACTTGTGAGGGAGATATTCTTTGTGTGTTTATTACATATTTGGTGTCAATGTCATAATTTTTATTTTTTATGGTTCCACACTAATAACCATGCTCAATTATTTTACACTAATTGAAGTTAAACTGCACTGGTAAAATAATCCCCAAGGAAACTTGAAAACAATAAGATTCCAGGCCTTCTCTTAGGATGTTTTATTATAGAAATTGTAAGCACTCCCAGGACGAAATTTTATGCATATACATATATACATATATATGTATTTTCTTTATCAGCTACAAAAGAAAGTTCTTCTTTATTCCTTTTTACTGTAATATCATCTTATGCTTCTCTAGTTTTAGAAAGATAAGGCAGTTCTTTAGAAGAATTTACTGTCAAAGTCACAGGTACACATCTTACAATGACAGACGAGGGATGGTCTCAGTGAGACAGTGGAGCCTTTTGCAGGCACACTACTCCGAGGACAGAGACACACAGAGATGGTCCAAGTCGGCCTGCCTGTTTAGTCTGACACTGTGAGTTATAAAGGCCCCCAAAGATGGGTTTCCCAGGGGTGAACAACAATCACTGAATTTTTTTTTTTCACATTATGGTGGTACCCTTTGTACTTCAACTCCATGTCAATCTTATTTTCTTTCAGGGGTGGTGGGAATGAATGAAGCACATTGATCCCTGCACCATTTTCCTAGCAAACTGGCCTTTTAGGGATATATTTGCTATGATCTAGACCCTGTATTGAAATATTTGCTTTTGATCTATGCATATGAAACTGGTCTGGAAACACAAAGCCATTTATCGCAGGCCACACTGCATGGACACGAACGAGCTAGCCTTAGAACCCAGATCTTTCCCCAGCCCACATTCAAAACCTTAACACCTTACATCATCACTGGTCAGAGAAACACAAATCAGCAGCTTGGCCAATTTTGTACTTCAAGGCTGCACAGGCCCAGCTCAGTTCTCTGGCTAATGCATATGCTTGCTGTTGCTGTGTGGGCCTGTCTCCAGGCAATGCCATGCATTGTTCGTGGATGACTCTTTTCCTACAGGTGTGTAGGCAGGTGAGGGTCAAAGCCAAGCCTAACTCATACAGAGTTCTGTTGTCATAAGTTCAGGTGCAGAGAGACCTGGGCAGTAATTTGAAAGGAGCCTGAGATGAGGTCACAGCAGAATGCTGTGGTAGTGTTAGCATCTTGGAATCTTTAGAAAGTGAATTAGAATGTAGTCTCTTTACCAGCTATATGTAGAATGGGTATAAGGCCAACCCTTCTTCCTGAAAAGAAACCTGAAGCAACTTCTATTCTGTTCTCCAACTTTAAAATTTTTTAAAAATTTATTTGAGACACACACACACACACACACACACACACACACACAGAGAGAGAGAGAGAGAGAGAGAGAGAGAATATGGGCGTGCTAGGGCCTCCAGAACTCCAGAACTTGCACCACCTTGTGCATCTGGCTTATGTGGGTCCTGAGGAATCAAACATGGGTCCTTTGGCTTTGCAGGCAAGTGTCTTAACTGCACTTCCATCTTTTTTGATGTTATTATCCTTACACCACTTTGAGAGGGTGCTTATATATAGCACTGACTTAAACCCCACTTGTATCCTTCCTCAAACTACTGCTATATATGAAAACAAACATACACACGCATATACACGGACAAGCAGAACTGTTACTGCTGTTTTAGAAATTGAGTTGGAAAGATTATGCCTCCCTTAAGAAGGCCAAGGCCTGCAGAGAAACTTAACATTACTTCTGGAATCATCAGTGTTATACAACATTTCATTATTAATCTCCTTTATTACCTATCCTTGAGAGACCTAGGACCTTTTAAATCCTCCCAACTATCCTGTTTAGCCTTGAAAAGATGTATTAGCCATTGCCCAAGCACGTGGTTACTTTAAGAGCTAAAAGGTAAGTCCCTATTGCTGAAGACACACAGCGTGTGGCCATAGGACATCTGACCATGCTGACCATGCTGGAACTGATAAGGAAACTCGTATCTTCCTGGCCAGCCCTCATAGTGCTGGATAGTGCTGTGAGAGCTGCTGGAGAATAACAGTTACCAACAGATTGAATAAGCAGGAGATCCTTCTATTCACAACATCAACCAGCTGAGCAAGAAGTACACATGTGTGCAGTAGTGGCACACAGCAGATGTAGGTAACCAACTGCTCACAGATTGGACATGAGACCCGCTCAGAGGGGGAGAACTCACATCTAGCTCTGGGAACCAAGCCAGATTCCTTAGAAGAGGAAACTAATAGGCTCCAGAGAGAATCTCCATTACTCTTTAACTAAGAAGAGGGTATATACACATCCACGTATCTCTCTACGAACTAGGCTTCTCCCCTTTTATTCAAACTGTTCTCACTTTTGGTTGGAGAATCTGTTCTGTCTGACAGATGGAGAATACTGGGGAGAACAAGAATACATCAACATATCAAAAAAAGAGTGAGCTGATCGTCTACCATGAGATGTGTCTCTACCATCTCATCTTCCCTGGGCCCAGAAATCATTACAGAGAAAGAAGTGACACAAATACTGCCCCCATGGTTAGCCTGAAAACCAGTACCAAGGAAATGGCAACAGACACTGTGGTTACTCATCAAAACAGAGATTCTGAGTCTACAGAGAAGTCAGCACTAAATCAGATCCCTATCTTGCCCTCCAAGGCTCAGGGAACATTGCAGAAGAGGGGGTGGAAAAGACCCTCAGCAGATATGGGATGGGAGAAGGGGGTTTATGAGCACAACCATTTTATTAAAACATCAATAATTTAAAAAAAGATGTATGAGGCTAAGTGAAGGGAATAACTCAGCATGCACTGGCATGCCATGGACACACTTCTGCAGCTCAATAATTCAGGAGCTAGATGATAAAGTAGGTGGGATTTACTGCTATCCGTTTATCCAAACAGAGAATGGATGCAAAGTGAGGCAGCAGAGATTGCTGGATATTTTGTTTTGCATTTGTGTCCCGATGTGTATTAATCATTTAACTTGTTTACCACCAAGCTTCTAGATCTATAACAATTAGAAACAATGAAGGAATTCATAAAAGATACAAAACCAGGCCTAGAAGAAATAAAAACAGTTCTGCTTTCAATATCTACCAGTTAAATATTTCCTTTTGATTTAATTTTCATGACAAATTATGCATGTCTTATATGTGTCATAGGAATAAATAGTATTTATGGGGTTTCTAGAAAGACCAAGCTAAGGGATCCAATGTTCAGAAGGGGAAGGCTATGACTTCTAAATAAGACAGAATCATACATAAAAGAAAAGTAATGTCATGGGCTGGAGGTGGACCACTGGGTACAGTACTGTGCAAGTGTGAGGACTTGAGTTCACATCCCCAGAACCCATGCAAAGCCTGATGCAGTAGCACACATCTGTAATCTCAGTGTTCCCAAGGTGAGATAAGGAGGCTGAGATAGGAGAATCCCTGGGAGCTCCTGGGCCAGCTGGAATTAAGTAGTGTGAACAAGAGTGGCCTCAAACAAGGTGGAGTTGAGTACTGACACTCGAGGTTGTCCTCTGACCTCCACACATGCTCTGTAGGGTCTCTCTTTCTCTCTCTCTCTCTCACACACACACACACAAACACACACACTTGCGTGTGCATGCATAATTTTACAAATGGAGACCCAATGATCTTTATAGACTGACAATGAGGAATGATGCATTCTTTCTCATCTTGACTCTCTTTTCCATACACTGCTTTTAAATGGCCCTTGTGGGGCAATGCCAGCAGATAGAACAACTAAGAAAGAAAGGAGAGTGATAAGGATTGAGACAAAACTGTCTTTTCTCTAAATTCCTGTGGGCACGCAGTCTTTCTGAAAGAAGGGTTTATTTTGAGTTATTCCAGCAACTGTACAGCCTGCCTGCCTGGTAGTTCTGGTCACATTTCTGAGAAGCCAAGAGGAGTTTAGATCAAAAGATATGAAATGCTATTGCCAGCATTCACTTAAAGCAGCATTTAAATTTGGAATTTAGGTATCCCATGAGAAGATTTATTTCTAAGAATTTAGTAGGTTCTAATTCAATAATTTTCTTCGTGAAATGTTTTATGCACCTATATATTTACATAATATTCCTTTAAAATTATGTTGTACTTGCTTGAACTGTTTCTTTTGTGTAGGTTGTTTGTAACATTCATGTCTCACTTTATTACCTTAACAGGAAGAAAGGGAAGTTCAGAAAGATTGTGCATCAAAAGATATATCCTTGATCACACATTTCACACAAATTATTAATTGGACACTTTCCAGAGAGTGCATATATTGATACATGGAAGTCCAATTCATGCTTTTCAAGAGTCTCTGTAGCAGGGTTACAATTTGAACTTTAGTGATTATTTCAAATATTGTATGCACTTGAAAGTCTAGAGGAAGTATTCTTCACTCATTCAGTCTCTATGCTCCAAGATCTAGGTTCATTTAGAAAGGATGTGATTTCTCCCTTCACACTTTCTCTTTTAAATCCATCAACTAGAGTTTCTAAGCTCCCCCCTCCTTTTGGTTTTTAGAGATAGTGAGAGTGATGAGCAATGCTGGTTAGGGGACCTGGTGCACCACGGCCTCAGCCACTGTGATCTAACTCCAGATGCTTGTGCCACCTAATGTGCATGTGTGACCTTGTGCTTATGTCACCTTTGTGTGTGTGGCTTACGTGGGATCTGGAGAGAGATTGAACATGGGCTCTTAGTCTTCACAGGCAAGTGTCTTAACCTCTTAGCCATCTCTCCTGCCCCCTTCATTTCTTTATTTGGCCATGTAGACAGACAAATCACCATGTCAAACCCTGAAGACTCTCTTACCTTGTCCCTAGCCTGCTTACTTCTCTCCCACCCTGCTTCCTAGATTCCTGCCCAGCCTCCCTATGGCTTTTCAAATTACTATTTCTCCTACTTTTAGAGGCAATGATAAACTCATCTACAGAGAAAGCACATTAGGACTTTGGAAAAGGAACTGCATTTGGACCCAGAGGGACACTCAGGTAGCAAATCATGATGGGGGAGAAGTGCCCCTGGCCTCCACCCTTCCACTGACCATCAGCTCAGTGACCAAATGTAGAAAAAGAGAACAGAAAATAGCCAGTAACTAGCTGCCGTCATGTCATAAGTCCACCGTATATTAATTTTCACATATGGATAAGCTAATCTGATGGGATCAGTAATATGCAAAAATACCTGAACTTCAGCAGGAGGCTATGAGACTGAGCAAGGGACAGGACACCCAGGGGTTTTGTTTCCTCTTCTATAAATGAAGGTGGTTGACTAGGCGGCTGTGACAGTTTCCCATACATATAAGACATTCTAAGTCTACTTTCATTTATTTCTTTTTCAAACACATGTGGTCATCAACTAGAAGGCACTCACTTTGGAGAGTTGAACATATTTCATTCCAGCATTTTCTCTATGCCTTTTATTTTTCTCTCAGGTTATGGTCACGCCACTAGAAATGCAAGAGAAAACAACTGCACCTTGCCTCTTCAAAGTCAGACTGATACTGAGAAAGGAGAGCACAGCAGCCCCTTCTCCCAAGTGGGGCATGAGGAAGCCGCCTTGCTTCCCCCACATGAAGTTTCCAGCACTGGCAGCTGGGGAGAGGCTGGGGCACTGCTGATTTCTACTGAGCACTTTCTCTTGAACTGAGAAAGAGCAATGCTAAATTGTTTCGGTATTGCATAAGAGGAAGTTGGTGTCTGAGCTACCAAAAAATACGTCTTTCAGGATTCCTCCCATGAGAGCTGACCATTGCTTAGATGGATGCCTTTCTGGGCCGTCAGGTGAAGAGACTATGCTTAGTAGGCACCTAGAGCTGGACTTAATCTCAACAAACTGATCATCCAGTGGTCTGGTTCAAAAGGGATCCCTGGTGGCCACAGCTGATGGATGACCTGCTACCACAGCACAAGTAGAAGTGCCTGGTCCACAGCCAGTTGTTGGATGAGGGTGGTTTCCTTCCTCTTGCCCAGGGGCCAGAGGAAACACTGGTAGACTTCTGTAGCCCAGACCTTTTGACATTGCACTCAGCCCATCTGTGCTCATCTGTGCCACGTAACCACTGCGTTTTCTCAGAGCTCAATTCATCCGAGTTCTGATGAAACCCTCATCAGCTCACTCACGGAGTAAAATCACTTAAAAGACAACACTTCCACTTATAACCAGCCATTTTAGCAGAAACCAGGAATATAGATGATACTATCTTAGCAAAAATCCTGCCAGTTTGGACCATGGACCAAAAGACAAAACATCTATATAGCTCTTCAGCCACGAATGGGGTTTATTTAGGTAAATATTCTGTAGTTGATATTGGATGGACAAAGGTCGTCTCACTACTGAGATTCTATAAGCTATGGATACACAGTCCTCCTGCATGGGTTCTTCCTCAACCAGACCCTGCAGCACTTGGCTTTCAGGACACACACAAGCAAGCAGGTGGCCTTCTGAAGGCTCCTGTGTTAACATTCTCTTCCATGTTCCTCGAGTACAAAAGGCCTGTTCATTGCTGACAGTGAGTCACCTCTGCTCTTCTCTGTATTCTCTGCTTCTCCTGTCCCCACTGAACCACTCCTCCAGCTTCCTCACTTCCAGGCCCCTTCACACAGCATCTGTGTCTGTGCAGAATCTTTTCATGTTTCTTCCAGCATGAGTGTCTAAAGGTGGCTTTAGAAATTTACCAGCAAGTTTGCTGAAAGATAATAAGCTGGAGACATAAACATAACTGGTATGGTATATGGGAAGGGAGAGAGTTCTCTAGGGTACTTGGGTAAGCAAATAAGTGAATACAAAGGGGAGCAGAGTGACTCATTATGAATTGAAGGGAGCACAAGTGGTCATGAACCAGGGCTGCCAGACAGGGGCCAGCACCACAGTTCTGGGTTTATGTGGGGGAGAGTATTGGCATGGCAGGGGAACCACCTTGGCATCAGCCAAATAAAACAAGCACGATTGGAAATACTTGAGTCTCTAGCCCATGATTCAATTTGTTGGGCATGTAATCACCTGGCATTGGGAGAAAAACCCAAACAACATGGAAATTTTCTTTCAAAGATTCAAAAAGGAAGAAGGAAATACAAATCATTCTCATTACACCTGTCCCTGAGCGGTGCATGGCACACAAGAGCTGTGAGCAGCCTTGCAAACAGGTCCTCCCTTCCTGCAGACTCTCCTTTCTCAGCAGCGGTGCCCATAGTGGGGCATGCTGAGATGTGATCACGATTCTTCACCTGGAAGTTTCTTTGACTACAGCTGTTTGTATAAAGACTGGATAAGTGTATGGTGTTCTGAAGTTTTTCATATTCTTTAAAAAAATTTAAAAATATTTTATTTTAATTTCTTTATTAGAGAGAGAATAGGAAAGAGAATTGGTGTGCCAGGGCCTCTAGCCTCTGCTAACCAAATTCTAGATGCATACACCACCATGTGCATCTGGGTTATGTGGGTTCTGGGGAATTGAACCTGGCTCCTTAGGCTTCACAGGCAAGAGCCAACCACTAAGCCATCTCTCCAGCCCAGTTTTGCATATTCTTACTTACCTTTTCAAGCTCTATTCAATTATCTAAAATATATCATGACCCCCAACCAGAAACAATACATTGAAATCCTCAACCACTGAGTCCACAGGCAGAAGGAGCAAAGGGGAGCTGGCTTTCCACGCTGATCATGAGAACTGAGGCTGGAAAGAGACAGCAGGGTGGTGTGGACACTATTTTCATTCATTCTCCTTTGCTGAGTGGAGATCCTGCTCTCACACTCGCCTCACCCTGCTAGATTCTGGAACTCTACACAAGCTGGGTACTATACCAGAAATATGTACTTGGTAGCAAAGGCTCTTCTAAATAAATTCTCTACATAACTTGCTAAAAGCAGGAATCAAGTAAGTCATAAATTCCTACAGGCCAAAGTTTCTCTACCTTGGCATGACTGATATTTTTTGACTGGATACTTCTGTGTTGTGGGGGTGTCCTATGCATGACAAGATGTTCAGCACCATCCCTGGCTTCTTCTCATTATCTACCGGTTGTGCCACTTCCCCAGATGTGATCACTGCAAACTATATACAGACACTGCTAAATGTCCCCTCCTGAGCAGCATGATTTCATCTAAGCGTAGAACTTACATAGCATAAACCAATGTGTCACTTCTATCTGAGGGGAGTGTGCCACATGAATACTGGTTCCATTGCCTGCATACCTGCTGTCAGAATGAGTAGACTGCCCTCTGTCACAGGTCTGTCAAGCACAATGTTTCAAAACTGTACAGTTGTTTGAATTCACACTTTGTTTTACAAAGCCAAGTGAAAAACACAAGTTCGGAAGCACATGCCCCATCACTGTGACCTGCTTCTGGTCCTTAAAAATTCTTTGGTGCAATGTGTGCGCAAAATTGTCTTACCACCTTCCATGAACACCCCCATTCCTATACACAGAGGCTGCTGTGCCCCACAGTATAAAAATGGCCAGTTCTCAAGGGTGAATTGTACAGAGAATATGTTAGCCCCCTAAGCATGGGAAACCTTGAAGTTGAAACTGACAAGCAGGGAATGTCTGGGGCAAAGGATGTAGTCTGGTCACCCCGAAAACACATCAAAGGTGTTGGACAAGTACAGTGGCTAAAAAAAAAAATCTGACATCCAAATTTGGACTTGATTCCAGCCAGGCTTTTCGTACTCAGCACATGTTTGTTCCTGGGACTTCAAGTTTCTTTGGCTTGTGTTTCCTCATGTTAATGAACAGTTTTATCAGAGGCACTTCCAAGTCTGAAAGTCTAAGCTTCTAAGAATACAATGAAGAAAATGTCACTTCCACCCACCCCACAATCCTTCTTCTTTCTAAATTAATCATTTCCTCTATTTCCACCTCAGATGATGTCTATTCTCAATTCAAAAGACATTGCAAAAACCATACTAAATGTCCAATTACTTTCAAGAAAAAAAGACTAATCTTGTCATTTGAAGTGAAGACCTAATTCATATATATATATATATATATATTGCTTAAGATAAAAATCTGTAGAGAGCTAATGTTCCATCTTTCAAAGAACTCTTAAAACAGTAAATCTATTGAAGTTTATTGAAACTGTGTGCTGAAAGATGAAAATACCAATCCATGGTCCATATGAAGTCACCACTTATTTATAGCTCTTGATTCCGAGGGGTCACTTGACTCTATAACCCATGCAGATATTTTCCATATTATCATTTCCTTCTTCTGGACATGCTTCATAAACATGACCTGCTTCTGCAAACACAAGGAAATGATATAGCAAATGGTACTGTGGGAGATGCATATTAATCCAGGAAATAAGAAAGCCACACTCTCTCCAGCAGTGGGCTCAAAATTGCACTTTGAAAATTCCGTTCACATAACAACTGCTTCATGCTAACAGTAACATGGGCCATACATTTTTGTGTGTGTATATATTACTAGGTGTGGTGTATGTATATACGTATTGCAGATGTGTGCGCCTGTTCACATGTGTGTGGGGGTGTGATAATTAAGTTTGTGTCAATTTGACCTGTTTAGGAATCCACTGACATTCCTCATAAGTGTGTCTCTGAGGTTGCCTCTGGGAAGGATTAACTAAAGGCAGAATCCTTCCCCCAGGGTGAGCCCTTCCCCAGGAATGGGTGGCCGCTCTCGGGGGAGGGGGCCATTTATCTAAAGAAGCTCTGGGAAGGAAAGTATTCCCTCCTCCCATCTGGCTGCCGGTGCTGCTCACTGTTCTCTGCTTGTTGCTTGTTGCTTGTTGCTTTCCAGCTTGGACTGAAGAGCAGCGTCTCTCCAGGACGCCCCCAGGCCTTCAGGGCCTCCTGGGACTGCTGAGGCATCCAGCCTTGTGGACTGAGCAGCTACCGGGTTCCTTGACTCTCAGGCCTGCAACCTGCTTTTGCTGGACTGTTGTAAGCTAATCCAATAAATTCCCTTTTAATACAATTCATTCTGTCAGTTCTTTTCCTCTAGAGAACCCTGACTCATGCAGGGGGTTAGGGGAAGAATGCAGGGTGTTCTCCTCTATCAGTGTTCTGCTTTGTTTCTTTGAGATGGAGTCTGTCACTGAAACCAGAGCTGCTGTTTTCAGACAAACTGGATGATGAGCAAGCCCAGTGATTCTCCATTCTCCACTCCACACAGGACAAGGTTGTTGTTTACATGGGTGCTGGGGAATCCAACTCAGGGTGAATCAGGCTCTCTCAGGCCCTTATGCTTGAGCCATCTATCCAGCCTTCATAATTTTTTTTTAAAAAAGTATTTTTATTAATTAATTAATTAATTTAGAGAGAGAGAGAGAGAGAGAGAGAATAAGAATAAGTATGGGCATGCCAGGGCCTCCTGTCACTGCAAACCAACTCCAGACACATATACTACTTTATGTATCTGGCTTTACATGGGCACTGGGGAATTGAACCCAGGCCATCAGATTTGCAAGGAAGTGCCTTTAACCACTAAGGACATCTCTTTAGCCCCCACAGTTGTTTTTTTTATATTTAATTTTTATTTATTTATTGATTTTCAAGGAGAGAGAGAGAAGAGAGACAGATACAGAGAGAATGGGCATGCCAGGGCCTCTAGCCACTGCAAACAAACTCCAGACATATGTGCTCCTGGTGCATCTGGCTTACGTGAGTCCTGGGAATCAAACCTAGGTCCTTTGGCTTCATAGGCAAACATCTTAACCACTAAGCCATCTCTCCAGCTCCCCATAGTTGTTTTTTAACCACAGGGAGCTGCGCTAAAAGTCCAGTTTCATGTTTGTGCCTGGTAAAATTACTTCATACCTATATAAGTTCATTACAGGGAAATTTTGGTATTTAGAGGTACATTCATTGAGTTTACTGACTTAATTTATGGTATTAAATAAAAGAGGGGCAGGAAGGAGAGAAGGCAATATAGATATGAAACCATATCTACACCCAAAGACCTCAGTCAGTATGTGTACATGTATAGAGTCAAAGACAACTGATAGTAATATAATATATAACAAAGAACTACAGATACACAGAAGAGGGCACTGGTTAAATGGTTTGGTGGCACACAGAACAACAGTCCCCTAAGATGTCCACTCCCAATCTCTAGAACCTTTAAATATGTTACGTATCAGGTAAAGTAAGTTACTGTGCAAGGTTGCATATACAGCTAAAGTTGTTACCAGGCTTACCTTGACCTAAGGAGGCTGTCCCGGATTAGCCAGGAAATAGCATGTTCTTACAAATGGAAAGGAACTGGCTACAGAGAGGGTGAGACGCATTGTGAAAAGGACTCAACTCTCCTCTGTTGGCTTTGAAGAGTGAGGAAGGTACCCTAAGTAAGGGATGTAAGTGGCCTGCCGAGGCTGGAAGAAGAAAGGACTGGATGCTATTAGAGGCTTCTCTAGAGTTCCCAGAAAGAGACGCAGCCACATCAGCACCTTGATGTTTGCCCAGTGAGATGAGTGTTCTGTTACATAGAACTGCAACATCGTACATTTTTGTGTGGTCACAAAGTTAATGGCAATTTTTTATAGCAGCAACCGAAACTAAAACCTATCTAAATTTTAAAACACTGAATAATTTCAGGTTCTGTCTACTTGAGGGACCCAACCTTTTTACTCATTGTCCCTCTAGTCTCAGAATTCTGTTAATTTGCACTACACTAGAATTAATGAGACTGGTGGCTAGACGTAGATGAATAATGGATAAGTAAGTGGACTGGCAATGAGTCTGTCAAATAGAATAATAGTACACCTTAGCCTTTGGGACCAAAGATCATCTCCATGGGACCTCTATGGATTGAAGGTGAGTGACTTTGGACCCCACAGGATTTTTTTCCTCTTCTTGCAAGACCACTGCAAAGACATCTGTGGTTGTGTCAAGACTCTCTTAGGCTTGAAGACAGCCAGTGGGTTGGGGACAGTGCCACATGCCATGCTTTTTTCATACTCAAATCTGTTCTCCTACAAGATTGAAATTTTGAAATTTTTTGGTATGTTCCTTTACTTTAGACCATCAAAAAGCAGAGGAAGGGATCATTTTTTTTTCCCCATAGAGGATTAATTTTTTGAAACCCATAGAGTCATGTGAGTTGCTAAAACACAGGATATTTAAAGAAGGATGAGAAAAATAGGCAAGATATTATTGCCTTCGTACTCAAGAAGAGGTAATGTAACTCACGTTCTTTTGAAAACAGATGAGACAAGTTGGCTGTATGGCACAATGCAGATCTGGCCCTAGCCAGACCGCATGGCAGAAGAAACCAGGAAGTGGCTTCTGTGAACGTGGCGTTCTGCGTAGGCCTGGTGTGATAACAGCTACAGTCCCATGCTCGCGAGAAACCTGCTACAAAATGACCTGTCCAGAGACAGGCTGTCATTGGTCACAAAAAGGGGACCACCCCATACAATGATTGGCCAGTCAAGACCCCTTAAACCCCCTGCACTTCCTCAAATAATCGAGTTTGCATCAGCTCGCCCTCTGCCTGCTTCCACCCAACTCCCAGAGTCTGTGTTGTGATTCACGCTGCTCACACCCAACTTGGCAGAGACCCTGCTGTCCCTCCTGGGCTGGCCTTAGGGGGGACCCCAACAGTTGGCTTCTCCCTTCTCTTCACCAGCTGCCCTCCTGTCCTCCTGCCTTTCCAGTGCACACTACATGGCCTCCGTCAGAGACCCTCACAGAGCCAAAACAAAACAAACACCAACCACCAGAACCAACCCCAAGGGCAGTTAGCTGCCATCTACATCTCGAATTTAGCAAACAAAGATCTAGAAACCCAAGTATAAAGTTAAACTACATTTCAAAACTCAACAGAAGGAAAACTGAGATGAATAAACAGAATTTCAGACAAAATAACAAACAATAACAAAAGCCCAAACCAGCAGCCGCAACAACAACAGAAGCATTGTTTTCTCTTGCCTAAACCAGAATTTCTTTTTAGAAAAATGACTTCATCAACTTGCCTACACCTGATTACCTTGTGAAAGCATTAAATCTTAGGGCAATTTCCATATAGTTTACTTTGCTGTGAAGTAATGATCAGCAGGTCTGTAGGAAGAAATTTTAAAAATTACCAATTATGAGGAAATAACACAATTGATGTAAAAATCTACATGCAACAAAACTTTAAAAGAAACCAGTTAAGGTGGGCATGGTGGCGCACACTTTTAATCCCAGCACTCGGTAGGAGGATTACTGAGAGTTCGAGGCCACCCTGAGACTACATAGTGAATTCCAGGTCAGCTTGAGCTAGAGTGAGACCCTACCTTGGAAAAACATAAAAAAATAAAATAAAATAAAAATAAAAAAAACAGTTTAATTTTGGCTAGTGCCTCAAAAAGCTAGTTGTGTATACAATGATCTTTTCATGCCTCACTTCAATCAATTTATGAAAATGACAGTATTCAATTAAATACATTTTAAAATCTTTTGGAACAACTAGAGTCAGAATGAAAACTTGTTAATAAAGAAAGCAATTTTTCTAGCCAAAGGTAAACATTACATTCAGGGAAGCACTAAAGTGACATTTTACAAACATCTTTTGTTTACACATCTATTAATAACCTGGGTATGCAACAGATGCACTCTGGGAAATAGTATAAAAGTATTTGTCCTTTCAAGTCAAGAATGCAAGGCTAGGCATTTGTCAGAAAGATCCTTGAGTTTTGAAGATCAAATTAATATAGTACAGCAAGTAAGCGAATCATAAAATAGTGTTTAGTTGAAAAACTATAATTTATAGAGTTTATGACTATTGAACAGAATACCCCAAATCAATCATGAAGCTTAGTGAAATAATTTTAAAGAATAAAGTTGGCAGTATACAAAATAAACTCACATGAATCAAGATTTTATGAATCTCCAGTTAGAAAGCAAAATGAAAAAAAATCTTATTCATAATAAGAAAAAAGTCCCAGGATGGGGAAATGGCTTAGCGGTTAAGGTGTTTGCCTGCAAAGCCTAAGGACCCCAGTTAGATTCCCCAGGACCCACGTAAGTCAGATGCACAAGGGGGTGTATGTGTCTGGAGGCCCTGGTGCACCCATTCTGTTTTTCTCTGTATCTGCTTCTTTCTCTCTCTCTCTCTCTCTCAAATAAATAAGTATATTAAATAAAATTAAAAATAAAAAAAAGAAAAAAGATCCCACAGTATTGGGTGGTGCATGTGGGTCAGGGGATTGGAGAATCTATTTTATTTTAGAGATGGCAGAGAAAACAGAGGAAAGCCAAGATTCACTGATAAAACAAGATGATAGCCAACTGCCCACCATGAGACTTCCCATCTCTACCACATCTGCCAGCACCCAGGAGAAGTTGTAGAGGAAGGAGCAACATGAATACTGCCCCCACTGCTAGCCTGACAACCAGTTCCAGGGTGATGATGACAGGCATGGTGATCAATCAAAGCCTATCAAAGCAACAAGAAGCTGACTGCAACATATGGAATACAATTTCAATAAAAATCATAGCAGAAAGCCTTTTTAGAAGTAATGATCTTATAATTCTATAGAAAAATAGGAGGAGTGAGTATAAAAACATCATCAGGAAAATTGTGAAAAGTAAAAGTAATATAGTGAGCAGTTTGGTCCTACAAATTAATAATTATAACCAAAAATTACTCCCACAAAATTGAAAAATAGGTTTAATGATAAAGCCTTGGAGGAAATATTAGCAAATTTGACTTCATGAAAACTTTGGTGGGGAAGAAAGAGAGAAGATCGAGAGGAAGAGTGATTGGCCAGCATGATTAAAGCTTCAGTTAGAATGAGTAAATTACATTATTATCTATTATACAGTGGGGGGATATAATATTGTATTGAATATTGGAAATAACTACAAGATTTCATGTGCTTTCCCCACAGTGAAAAAAATATATGATGTAATGGATATGCTAAATTTCCCACATTGATTATTAGACATTATTTATATGTAACATCACATGACACCCAGATTCAGGTTTAATTATGACACCATTTGAAGAAAAAAACAAAATGATTTTCTCAGGCTGGAGGGATGGCTTAGCAGTTAAGGTGCTTGCCTAGAAAGCCAAAGGATCCAGGTTCGATTCCCCAGGATCCACATAAGCCAGATGCACAAGGTGGTACATGCAATCTAGAGTTCATTTGCTGTGGCTGGAGGCCCTGGCATGCCCATTCTCTCTCTCTCTCTCAAATAAATTTTAAAAAATTTGAAAAAGCAAAAACAAAAATGATTTTCTCACTAAAAGAGTTAAGAAATGCCTTTAGGGCTGGAGAGATGGCTTAGCGGTTAAGGTGCTTACCTGCCTAGCCCAAGAACTCAAGTTTGACTTTCTAAGGTTCCACATAAGCCAGATACACAAAGTGACGCACATGTGCACAAGGGGGTGCATGTGTCTGGAGTTTAATTGCAGTGGCTAGAGACCCTGGTGTGCCAATTCTCTCTCTCTCATAAAAGAAAGAAATGCCTTTAGTATATAACTAGGACTTATCTAAAAAATCAAACTCTCTAATAATAAAAATGAATTTGAATATAAATGCCAATGAAAGCATTTTCACCTATCAAGTGGCTAAAGTACATAAAAAAAGCATAGCTGCAGGGTACTAGTGATGACTGTGGAAAACAAGCATTCCTTATTCTTCTGGGAGAAACTATGAAGACATAATGGTTGAAAAGATATTTTGTGGGCAGGAGATGGCATCAACAGTCCTACCTAGTTGTGGATCCTGTGTATGCCCCAATCGACCTGCCAGGCAAGATATGCCCACTGCTGCAATAGTGGCATGATTATTATGAGAGTAACTGGCTGATTTCTGACTGGATTTGAGGCCCACTCCACTGGTGGGATATCAAGGCTGGTACTGTAAATGTAGCCAAAACCCTATGGCTAGGCACATAGATCCTAGGGGGTCATTTACTGCTGTAGTTATGCTAAAAGGACAGCATGTTCAAATGCCTTCTAAGAATCTGTTTCCACAGATTAGTACTGCTTGAAGACGCAATCACAGAATTTTCTTACTACAATGGGTAGAGCCTACACAGCAATGTGTAGCTGGCAAAGGTACCAAGCATAAGTGAGTACTGTGTGCTTACAGAACCTCACAGAAGGAGTGCAAGAGCAGGAGGATGGGGAGGAGGGCTGTGGAGCACTGTTTTTTGGATAGGACATGGTCATTGCACTCATTACCTCACAATAGCACAACACTGAGCCTGTCAGGGCTTCCCCACTGATGGGGGAGGACACGTGATATCCCAGGACCTCCCAGAGTAGCTCATGGCAGCTAATGGTTGCTGTGAGAGGGGAAGTCAGGTTCCTCAGTGGTGTAGCCACTGGTAAGTTGCCCATTCCGTGGTAAATAACCTTCCATCAGTGATCATGCAAGCCAGCCTAATTTTACTCAATGGGTTAAAAACTAGGCATGACATAAGATGGGGACTAAGAAGAAAAGATGTTAATGGGAAGGGAGATAAGAGAAGGTACTTGGGGAGAATAAGGCATATGTGTGTGTGTGTGTGTGTGTGTAATAAAAATTAAATTTATTAACAAACCCTTTGCTTTGGTTTCATTAGGTCTGAGCCAAGGCCCTTTTGTCTACTTTTATCACCCTGCCTAATGAAAGGAGGTGCCCAGATGGATCCAATCAATGAAAATGCATGAGTCTTGGAGTTCTGGGCACATGGATACCCACTGCTTTGGGGCTCAAGTGCTGTTACGTAGCTATTTCCTTGGAATTGAAATATTCCCTCCTGGAGGGAGAATGGAAGTTCCTAAGACTCAGGAAGGAACCAAATTTACAGGGCCCAGAAAGCAAATGAAATGTACAAGACTCAGGAGGTTCAGAAAGTTACAAGATTTGCAAGGATCTTCCCAAGATTATAAAAGCAGTAACAAGTGTTGTAGGGAGAAGTAAATCTGTTGAGCCAATCCACCTCCACGTTGTACATGTGTAGCTTCTGCAAGTCATCACTCCTGCCTAGGAAGTGACTGACTGTGAGCCATCCATGCGCCTGTTCTTAACACCTCACTCATACTCCTGTAAGAAATCCCCCATGAACTCACTACCTCACTAAGCTATACTTGGTAGAATAGTTCATGTCTCCCCAGGAAAAACCATACAAGTGTTGAGGCTGAACTTGGGATCTATGAGCAGGCAGGGCATGGATATCTCTAATGCTCCCTATTTTGGGGATATTATTGACTTACATTCTTCCTTGGTGGAGCCTGGTGCTCAAGATGTGGCCAGACTCTGCCTTGTGTGCCAACTAGTGGGTATCTCCAGGAGGGATTCCTGAGGACCAAGGAATCACACTGAAATATGAAATATGCTGACTTTTGGTAAGACGCTGTCTCCTTCACTAGATAAGCCAGTTATATCAGACTGTACAGTTTCTGCCATCTGTGAATGTATTGGAAACAATTCAGGATTGACACAATCCCCAAAAACTTACATTTAAAAATTAACACTAGCTGGGCATGGTGGTGCACGCCTTTAATCCCAGCACTAGGGAGGCAGAGGTAGGAGGATTGCTGTGAGTTCAAGGCCACCTCAGACTACATAGTGAATTCTAGGGCAGCCTGGGCTAGAATGAGACCCTACCTTGAAAAACAAAAACAAAACAAAATAAACAAAAAAAGCACTTTATATTTCAATGGAAGTGCCTAATGTGCTTAAAAAAAAAAACACTTTGTTCAGGGCTGGAGAGATGGCTTAGCAGTTAAGGTGCTTGACTGCAAAGCCAAGGACCCAGGTTCAATTCCCCAGGGCCCACGTAAGCCCATGTAACAAGGTGGCGCATGCGTCTGAAGTTTGTTTCCAGCAGCTGGAGACCCTGGTGCACCCATTCTTTCTCTCTCCCACCCCTCCTCTTTCTCTGCGTCTTTCTCTCTCTCAAATAAACAAATAAAAATTAAATTAAAAACATCTTGTTCAGAAATAAATGAGTAAAAAGCACAGAGATAAACATCAATGCAGTAGAGTTGGCATACCCCACATTCCACAAGGAAATGGAAACTGTCGACATTTTTATTATGTTGGCTACTGCTTGGGAATCGTTTCTTTATATGAAGCAGAATCTCAAGAGACTTCATCCTTTGATTTTTGTTCTGCAGCCTAGTTCACTTCTTTAAAGTCCTTTTTGTACTTGCAATCCGAAGACACTGTCCAATCTTAGGTTTTCTTCAGAAAGCACTCTCCTGCACATAGGATGTTAGAGGGACATAACTGCACACAATCACTGCAGAGCAAAGGCACCCCATGACAGAAGAGGGAAGTGCAGGGACACAAGCAAGGCCTGGGACAGCAGCACCTGACAGCCGTCTCCCAGGAGAGGAGGCAGGACAATAAATAACAGAGCTGATTTCAGAACAGTCACATGGTGGTCAGCATGAGTGAAAGGCAGGAGGAGAGCAAAGTTGAGACCAGCCTGGGCTATACAGTGAGTTTAAAGCTAGGCTGGGCTTTCTAGTAAGATCCAGTCTCAAAATAATAATTGTCATCATTGCCATGGTCATTGTTATCACCACCACCACCACCACCATCATCATTATTCCAGACCAGGGGAAGATGACTTAGAGGGTAAAGTGCTTGCCACACAAGCATTGAGGACCTGGGTTTAGATCCCAGGACCATGTCAGATACTGGGTATGGTGGGCCATGCCTGTAATTCCAGCACTAGGGAGGTGAAGACAGAAAACCCCTGGGGCTCACTGGCTACCTACTCTTGCCTAATTGGTGAATTCTAGAGGAGTCCCTGTGTCAAAGGATAAGGTGGGGAGTGGCCGAAGATGATCTTTGACATCAAACTCTGACTTCTACAATCACACACATGCACACATGCACCCACACACACCCCTACACACATATGAACAGACATACACCACACCAGGTCCAAAACATAAATAAAAATAAATAAATATTTCAAAAGCCATTCTACATTAGTCACTGCAACAGTAGGAGCCAGTGATACAGATAATGCCTACCATTTTGGGATTAGAAAAAATGCAATACAATTGAACAATATAGAACACATTTTCCCTGATAATGGTCTAAAACCCAGGTTCTTTGTCTCACACCTGAATACAGAATCTGAACTGTGGCTGGAAGGATACTTTTTTTCCTAGAAAGTACATAGTCATTTCAAAATGAAAAACAGGTCTTTGGGGCACTGTGAAGAATACTGGAAATAATAAGTGTTTACTTAATTTCTTTTTTGAGAAAGGTTCAAAATGCACAGCTAAGGGTTGGTAAGTACTTGGCATGTGTGACATTTTTGAACTGGCAAGTGAGGAGAACACCTTGGAAAAGTGAGCTGGCTGACAGTGCTGCAGACTGTCAGAGGGGAGTGACTCACAATGTGTTCGATAGCAAACAAAGATCTGATGATGAAAGCATGGGGTAAGAGAGTGACTGCTTCGAAAGTTCTTTCCCTTTGTGGGAATCAGGTTCTCCCAAGCATACACCTGCGTTTTCTGGCGAGCGTGGTTCACTCTCTGTCAGTCCTATGTCAGAGGCTTTTATACTAGAGGGAGGAAGTGAGCCCACTCAGCCCTCTCTGGAAAGTGATGATTCTCCTTGAGACATATGGCATGGTGTAAGGAGAGAAGGAAAAGAAGGTGGTCTGTGGTCTCTTGGAGGCTGGAAAAGTAATACTCTCAGTCCTGCATGTTAAATTCCTTTTATTTATTAATTTATTTCAGGGGAAAATGCAGAGAGAGAGAGAGAGAGAGAGAGAGAGAGAGAGAGGGAAAGAGTCAGAGAAAGAGAGGTGCATCAGCTCCTGTAGCCACTGCAAATGAACTCCAGACTCATGTGTCACCTTGTACATCTTATGTCGGTACTGGGGGATTGAACCTGGATCCTCAGGCTTGGGAGGCAAGTGCCTTAACTACTAAGCCATCTCTCTAGCTCCATTAAAAAAAAATTAAATTTGTTGATTTATTTGAGAGAAAGAAGCAGACACACACACACACACACACACACACACACACACACAGAGAGAGAGAGAGAGAGAGAGAGAGAGAGAGAGAGAGAGAGAGAGAAAGAGAAGGGTGCATCAGGTCTGTAGTCACTGCAAATGTGCCACCTTGTGCATCTTATGTGGGTACTGAGGGTTTGAACCTGGATCCTGAGGCTTCAGAGGCAAGTGCCTTAACAACTAAGCCATCTCTCTAGCTCCATTTAAAAAAATTTAAATTTGGGGATGGAGAGATGGCTTAGTGGTTAAGGTGCCTGCCTGCTAAGCCTAAGAACCCAGTTCCAATCTCCAGGTCCCACGTTTAGCCAGATGCAAAAATGACACAAGGGCGCAATGCCGCACTTGACCACAAGGGGGTGCACGCATCTGGATTTCGTTCGCAGCAGCTGGACGCTGCTGGCGCACCCATCTCTGTCTTCCTCTCCCTTTCTCTCTGTCTCTCTCTGTGTCTCTCTCCAAAAAATTTTTAAATTTACTGATTTATTTGAAAGAAAGAGGCAGAGAGAGAGCGAGTAAGTGTGTGTGTGTGTGTGTGTGTGTGTGTGTGTGTGTGTGCTTCTGCATGGTTTTTGACCAACTTCAACTTATGTACTCCCAGACACACCAGCACAAGGTGGGGTCCATTAGAAGGGGGAGTTTGGGCTGTCTGCAGGGTCTTGCTGCATCGCTCCCTGTGGGGAGGAGACGCTGCTCTCTTTCTCACGTCCATGACTTTTGCTTATACATACATGGATCAGGACCACTTGATCCCTGAACACAAAGCTAAACTCTAGTTCGTCTGACTAACATTCTAATTCTTCTCAGCTAAAGAGGTCAAAGTCATAGTGTGGCCTCATTTGTTATAACTGAGATCAGTGTCTGGAATATGAGACACATTTGGTCTATGCCCATGTACGTGATCAATCAGTTGACACATATTTATTTAACTTGGCACTGTGCTGAGCCTTTTAGATAGAACAGAGGCCAAGACAGACAAAGTCCCTGCCCTGGTAGTGTTTTCATTGTCATGATAAAAACAGGCTTAAAAAAAATCAGTGTACTCAAATAATTACCCATTTTAATAATTACCAAGTGCTTTGATGAGACTAAAGAAGGCAGACGTGCCAACCTGCAGTACGATATTCAAGGAGCCCCTTTAAGGAGATGACCTGGAGGGCAGGATCACAGGCATGAGGATAAGGTAGCTGTGAGAAGAGTGAAGGAGAAGTATTCTTGGCAGACAGAATGGCATTTTCTGGGCTTTAGAGGCAGGAAGGAGCTGGGTGGACACAGGAACTAAGGAGACACCAGAGTGATGGAGGGCTTTGCTCAGGCACGTGGAAACAGGCATGTAAGGTGAGGGGAGTTCTCAGTGTCCCCGAGTCAGCAGGCAATGGTGTCACTGCTGGGAAAAAGGGTCGTGGAGGCAAACCAAAGTTTGTGGGACACAACCTTGCAATACACAGGACAGCCCTTCAGTGAAAGAACCATTGGTTCCCAAACGTCAGCAGTGCTTCCCTGAGAAAGAAGCAGTGGCCTAGATTAAAATGGACTAGGAGGGGACAAAAACGGACATCAAGTTTGAGATACACTCCATTGGAGTTGACTGCACTGAGGGTGTGGGCTGGGGATGGCTGAGGCAGCCACAATTCTAGCGTGGGCTCTTGGATACGCACTGCGTCACTGGTAGAGGAGGAGAAGAGTGGCTTAGGACAATGGAGTCTTCCAGTGGACTTGTGAGTTTGAGAATATCAGTGAGCACTTGAAGAAGAGAATCTAGTACGTGTCTGAAATGTGGGCTGGGAATGTAAAGGAGAGGTCTGAGGGTCAGCGTCAGAGTGTTTCCACACGACCGGTGAAACAGATGGAGGAGAGAGGCTCCAGGAAAGGACTCTCCTCCACAGAGCTAGATAAAGTATCCCTACTTGGAAAAATCCCAAATGCCCCAGAGTCCATGACTGTTAACATGACACTACACCTGGAAAATTCCACACCTGACCTCATGTGATAGGTTACAGTTGAAACATAAAATTTATAACATAACCTTTAGGTTCTACATAAGTTTCATATAAAATGAACTTCATATTTCAACTTGGGTCACATTTACATTGTTGCTCTTCTTTAGAACCCAGAATGAAGAGTTCTGCTTTCTAGATTTTGATGTTAGCCAGGCACGGTGGCACACACATTTAATCCCAGCACTTGGAAGGCAGAGGAAGGAAGATCACTGTGAGTTCTAGGCCAGCCTGGAACTACAGAGCGAGTTCCAAATCAGCCTGGGCTGAAGTGAAACCCTACCTCAAAAATAACAAACAAATAAATAAATAAACAAACAAACAAAAAGAACTGAGTCCTCTGGGCTGGGAAGATGGCTCAGCACTTAAAGGCACTTGTTTGCAAACCTGACAGCCCAGGCTTGACTCCCCAGTATGCATGGAAAGCCAGATGCACAAAGTGGCATGTGGGTCTGGGGTTTATTCACAATGGCAGGAGGCCATGGCAAGCCCATTCCTTGTCTCTCATAAATAAATAAATATTAAAATTTGATGTTTTTATATGACTTCTTGCAGAAACCTTGTTAAGTGCACAGGTGAGGCATGGGGAGCAAGCCATGGGCCTTGGGACCAGGAGGCCTGCTGGTCAGATCAGAACTCTGCTGCCCATGCTGTGCTGGGAGGTGTGTGGATCACTGGTTCAAATTAAGCCTTTCCAATGAAAACAAAAGCCGCATTGTGCTCTGAGAGCAGGAATGACAGCTCAGATGGCCCAACTGGCTACAGACACAGAACATCTCAACCTCCTGGCCCATTGTCATACCAAACATAAATGCACCGTGATGACTGTCGTCCCTAAAGGAAGCCCTGTCAGAGCTCATGAGTTTAGAACAGTACCTCCCATGAGGAGTATCTTAGTGGCACCAATGAGATGTTTACTGGAACTGGGGACCAAAGATGCAGCACTGGTCAGTCAGAAGGCAGAAGCGCAGTGAACTTGAGCAGCTGACCACATTCACATCCTCTAACACGTATAAGGAAAGAGGTCACTTCTCAGTGACGCATTTGGAGAAACAGACTGACAAGAGGGTTGGCTACCTCAGTGGGTTCTATGAAGTTGCTGGTTGTTTTGTTTAATGATGTGATAACATTGAGCTTAGCGTTGTAAAGAGAGATTTGAACCACATGTTTTAGTGTAAGGCAGGTGCCCAGGTACCCTTATACAGAAGCTGAGGGTTATGTGTGTGTCCTGCAACATGGGGAATAGTAATGGTTTATTACTACACATGATTCTAAATCTGATGTGATTATTTAATTATGATCATCCTTGATGACTTACAGCTCCAAATTTAAAGCCCAACTGTAGACCATTATTAGAAGCACATCTTGAGCTGGGCAAGGTGGCATGTGCCTTTAATCCCAGCACTCAGGAGGCAGAGGTAGGAGGATCAGCATGAGTTCGAGGCCAGCCTGAGACAACAGTGAATTCCAGGAGAGCCTGGGCTAGATTGAGACTCTACCTCAAAAAACCATTAAAAAAAAATCACATCTTGGTCCCTCACTTCAGTAGTTACTACTATGGGAAGGACAGTACCCTGTTCCACACTTTACATTCCCTGTCCCAACCAGGATCTGACTACAGCTGATCTTGGGATAATAAGTAATCATTTTCTTGAGTCCAGTTCTGGGGGTGGCAGTCATGTGGCTTCCTTGCTGTTTCTATAGATGAACTTGGGAACCACAGGTGGAGGGACCTCGCTTTCACTAACAAAAAGTGACTTTACACATTAGTATGCTACTTTGTCCAGTCATGTCCACATCTGTTGAATCATTTGATCCTCCCAGCCTGCATGATATTTTCTCGACGAGGAAATGGAAGACACAAATCAAGAAGAAGAATTACCCAGGGTTATCAACTGGCACTCGGCAGAGCAGGACTCACACCCACCCTCCCTTCAAAATCTAGTTTGCTTAGGACTAGGGGTTTTCAGCTTTGGCACCAGCAGTATTTAAATGACTATCCTGAGGACAGACTAACTTGTCTGTCCTATATATTGTAAGATGCCACATCCTTGGCCCAAGTAGAACCACAAATATCTCTAGACTTTGCCAAATGTTCCCTGTGGAACAAAAGTTCTGGTTGAGAAGTGAGTGGTGATTTGAAGATTAAGATGAAGTAGGAATAATGATGAGAATGTCACAGGGTCCTGCTACCTAAAGACCAGTTGTGCTGGTTTAAATCAAACTCCCCCCCTCCCATGCACTCCTGTGTTCTCAATGCGTGGTTCCTAGCTGGTGGCAATTTGGGAGGTGGAGCCTTTCTGGAGGAGGTGTGTTTCTGGAGCTGAGCTCAGAGATGTTATAGCCCCAGCTCCCCCTTGCTAGAGTTTTCCTCACTGTCTTATTGCTGTCTTCAACCTGCGATGGCAGAAGTGATGTCCAGCCTCTGCTCTACCAGCTTTCCCCCGCCATCATGAAGCTTCCCCTCAAGACTGCAAGCCCACATAAAACCTCTCCTCCCTCCAGCTGCTTTTGGTTGGGTGTTTTGTCTCAGGAACACAAAGGTAACTGCACCACCAGTGTAGTCACTGCTCCATGCATACCTCAGTATGACTCTGCTGAGCTGCAGAGTGCAGTTCCCCAGGGGGGCACATTTTGCTGGTTTTAGTAAAGTGGGGTTGGCTTTCTGGAATCAAAGGAAGCAAAGAATGATCAGGACATGCAACACAGGGAAGCTCCTTTTCCCTTCCAAAAGTATGACAAGGATTTTGAATACGTATATATTCACATGATTCAAAATGAAATATGTAGAATCAGGTATATCCAGCTGGGTCTCCTCCCCCAACTCAGGATTCCCGCTCCAGAGTTCTCCATAGATGGGCTGATAATACCAGACTGTGTCTTTTCACAAAGGCTATGAAGAAGAGCTTACATTTAAACAAGAGCTTCCTCTTAGATCAAAGTGTCTCTGGGCCATTACCTTACTCATGTTTATGAAGTAATAAAAGACATCTGTCCTTGTAAAACGTGGTTGGGGCCATGCATCATTACCTCTCACCTCCTGCCCCTACTGATGGGAAAACGTCTGAGACCCTGGAATGGTACACAACCAAGAAAAGATGAATGAAACTGGGGTACTGAGACCAAGACTCCCACAGTATGTATGTCCTGGTCTGATCAGTTTCCTACCAGACATGGTAGAAATTGGCTAGAGACTAATTAGTGTTAAAAGCAGGAGACTTTAAAAAATTATTTATTTATTTGAGAGGGGGAAAGAGGGAGGTGGAGGGAGAATGAATGCCCCAGGGCTCTAGTCACTGCAAATGAACTTCAGTCACATATGCCACCTTGTGCATCTGGCAATAAGTGGGTACTGGGAAATTGAACCAGGGTCCTTTGGCTTTGCAGACAAGTGCCTTAACCACTAAACCATCTCTCCAGCCCAAATGCAAGAGACTTCTTGCCCCATGCCCATCCCCATCCCCACTGCAGCCTGCAGTCACCAGAACCAGAGTCTCACAGAAAGGTGTACTGTGGACCAGCTCAGGATGGAGGGAGAAGAGCGGGAGGGCTCAAGGTGCAGGGTTAGCCAGGAGAAAGATAGATGGTTCCAGAAAACCAAATACTTCCGGTGACAGCCCATGCCTAGCTGGGAAACACTATCAGTCCAAACTATCAGATCACAACATCAGGACATCTGGTGGCTGGTGATTTTAATCATTACCCTGGCAAAGAACTGATAGGTGACCAACACATGTCACTGACCTAGCTACCCTGCCATCTGTTGGTTTTGGAAGAGTGAGGCTGGGTGAGGCTCGGTCATTTCTTCCTGTTCCAATACAAAGGCTTTGACCTCTGGCATTAATTAGTATTTTACTTGAGTTTTTGTCATCCTTAAAGTGAACTTAGGCCCTGTCTATTCCTTCTTTCTAAGTCTTTTACCTGGTTATAGACACAAAAATAATACAATACTCTTTCCCAAATGTCTCTGCTTACATTAATGACAGAAAAATTCTAGCAAAAGCACATTGATTAGAGATTTTTCAGGATTGTCATTATTGTGATTTATTTTGTCACAAATATTCTTGTTGCCTGGCCATGGTGGCACACACTTTGAATCCCAGCACTTGGGAGGCAGGGGTAGGAGAATCGCTGTGAGTTCAAGGCCAGCCTGAGACTACATAGTGAATTCATGGTCAGCCTGGGCTAGAGTGAGAACCTACCTCGAAAAACAAAACAAAACAAAACAAAAAGGCTTGCTTAGTATGTTAGCACGTATTCTGTAATCTTAGCACGTGGGATGCAGAGACAAGGGAATTATCAGTTTGAGGCCATCCTGAACTACCTAGTGAGACCTTATTTCAAAAATTGTTTTTCTAGCCAGGCGTGGTGGTGCACGCCTTTAATCCCAGCACTCGGGAGGCAGAGGTAGGAGGATCGCTGTGAGTTTGAGGCCACCCTGAGACTACATAGTTAATTCCTGGGCCAGAGTGAGACCCTACCTCAAAACCCTCCCCCCCCAAAAAAAGTTTTTCTCCTATCTTTTCCTATACAGTTTATACCTGACTCTCTCATTAACTATCAGAAGAGCCTTCAGTGTCACTGTCCCCTGACCTTGTGGAACATACACTCTGCTATTAGGAGTGTACAGTGCTTATTATATCCTACCCTGTTCTCCACAACAGTGCCTTATTGCCTACAAGTGTGCTGTCCAACACGGTAATAAACATATACATTAAGCTTACGGTTTATTAAAAATTCAAGATTAAAAACCAGGCATGGGGGTACACGCCTTTCATCCCAGAACTTGGGAGGAGAGGTCGGAGGACTGCTGTGAGTTTGAGGCTAGCCTTGGACTACAGAGTAAGTTCCAGGTCAGACTGGGCTACAGTGAGACCCTACCTGGAAGTGCCTCCTCCCAAAAAAAAACCAAGATAAAAAATGCAATTACTCAAACACACTGCCAACATTAACATGTAAATGTAGCTCATGTCTACTGTATTAATACAGATTATTAAAATTTTCAATATTCCAGAAAGTTCTTCTAGATAACAGTTTCCAATATTATAGAAAGTTCTAGTGGACAACACTGGCCTAGAACATAAATTCAAATTCCTCAAACCAGCATCTAAGGCCCAGTGGCACTGAGCCAGGCCCCATTTCCACAACTGCCTGCCACCTCCTCCCCCTGACACGGGGTTGCATTCAGACCATCCTCTCTGTCCCTCCACAAGCCATAGGCACTCCAATCCTGGGTCATGATCATAGGGTTCCCTGTCATGCAGACACACTAGTAAGTGAATCAGAAGGCACAGTCAGTAAAGCAGTGACAAATGGCAAAGAGGCATTAAGTAATTTTTATCCTGGCAAAATGTTCTGCGAGCTAACAAGCCTGGGGAGAGCCCCAGAGGAGTGCAAAGAGCTCCAAGCTCGTTAGGACTTGGGATGATTAAATGAAATGCTACTTATCTTGATACTTACTCAATACTGATTTAGGTCATTATTTAATTTTTTTTCACATGGGACTACATTTTTCTCCCAAATGAACTGTGTGGTCACACAAAGCAGAAACACGTTCTTACAGGCATTTCTTTTGCACCCTCTTCTTTCCTACCTCACTTTTTTTTGTGTGTGCTTTTTCAAGGGAGGGTCTTGCTCTAGCCCAGGCCAACATGGAATTAGTCTCAGGGTGGCCTTTGAACTTGCAGCAAACCTCCTATCTCAGGCTCCAGAGTGTTGGGATTAAAGGCATGAGCCACCACGTCTGGCTCAGACCTCACGTTTCTATTTCAAGAGTGGGTCAGAGGTTGCAAACTGGCTGCAGCTCAAGGGCCAGAAATGTTCCATTGGCTTGTTGCTCTGTCCAGAGGGAATTTTAAAAACTTTTGGATCAGTTACTGATTAAAAATTTGGGAGATTTCATTCAGAACAAAATTCTTATTTCTGGTTCTGGACAAACATTCATGCCGGGCTCTTAGCTTCAGAGGAGCACCACATGCCCGCTAAAGGAACCCGTGTAATCTCAGGATAGTTCTCCTGGTTATTGCACTCCCTGTTTCCTGCCTGGCCCCTGTAGGCTTTTGTGTTTACAACTCTTGCGGAAGGCATTCAGTAAATTAACTGTGAGTGGAAATTCTAGACTCTGTAAATACATCGAGGCAGCCATTAATGCCTGTCTTAATGGGCAATTTCTTACGCTAGTCTTTAGCTGAAGACAGTAACCTCACGGGCCAATACTTAGTTCTTCTCTGGGCTTGCCAAGAACTGGTAATGGATTAGAAAAATGCTCAACGGGAAGAACCAAGTGCAGCCAGTTAAACAATCATGTGCAAATAATCTAGACACCAAGAGCAGAGCTTGTTCCATGAGCATGAGGAGTTCCCTAAAAGCACATGGAAATCATAATGGTCATGATACTTAGTACATCTAGAGCTCCAGATCGAATGCCCAAGCCAGCTGGTTGACCCCAACCCATAATGGTTTCTCTCCCTTTTACCTTCTCATTAGGGGTTACTAATTACAGTCAGTTATTTTCATGTCTCTCTTCCCCCAAGCAACTGAAATTTCCCTTTAGATTATTCTTGTTCTTAACACCATGGAGGAGGTTGTGTGGGGCCCCGTGGGGCCAAGGGTTCACCAGAGCTTTTTCTTAAATAGACCCATGTCCCAGGACTGGAAAAGAAGTTTAGCTTCATGGTGTCTGTGAAGGGACATAGTTAATAAAGTGCATGATAACCTTGAAGTCACTCATCTTATTGTGGAGCTGTTATTTCTAGTTTCTTTGCCGGATGTACATTTGGAAAGAACAATTTTCCATGCATTGGGAAGGACACAGGTAAAATGTTAAGCTACTGAGGCAACTCATGCATTGTGCTGAGGGAGAATAAGAGAACAGGGAGAAAAATATCATTTTGGGGATCATTAATCCAGCCAGGTACAAACACATTCAGCATAGAATTGAATCTATACTTTTCTATCTGGTCTGAAAGAAACTAATAGATTCTCCTCCATTCCTTTAGGTAAACACTCATTAACTTGGAACAGACTCCTTGTCTATAACAAGTGTAATGATTTTCATAAGAGGAAATGTGGTTAATGTGACATAAACTAGGTTTATAAAAGACATGTGCTTCTCTAAATGTGTGTAAGCCATATGTCTAGTCATAATATTCAAATTATGATGGAGAACAATGTTTCAGTAGTGTTTGGGTCCCAGAACATACTTTCCCCTCATTGTTCAATAGGGATAACAATCACTATTGGCTTATGCCAATCTTCCCATTCTCAAATTTGTTCAAAGCTCACACTCAGTGTTTCCTCTCTTCTGGGGTCATGTTCTTTCATCTGGAAAACAGTTTGACTGGGCCTAGAGACAAACACATTTGCAAGGGTGACTGCTTCACACTCTCACTTCTCCTGCCTCCTTCTCTGTTTTGAAGATGGGGATGCTTCATGGAGGAGAATTCATTTGAAAACTTCAGTTGAGCTTTGATCTAGCAGCAAAGCAATGCTCTTTCTAAGTGATACAATCCCCGAGTGCTATGTGTATCAATACCACATTTACTAAGGCTAAAGTCCCAGTGCTAGGCTGTGTGTGTGCACGTGCTCTCCTTATATCACATATTTCCTTTTAAAATTGGAGATCATCAAAAAGACCCTTACGCTATTACATATCTTTAAACAATGTTGATTTTTAAAAATTTTATTTATTTATTTATCTGAGACAGAGAGAGAGGAAGAGGAAGTGAGAAAGAGAGAATGGGTATGCCAGAGCCTCCAGCTACTGCAAATGAACTCCCGATGCATGTGCCCCCTTGTGCATCTGGCTTATGTGGGTCCTGGGGAATCGAACCAGGTCCCTTAGGCTTCAGAGGCAAATGCCTTAACCACTAAGCCACTTCTCCAGTCCAGTGTTGATGTTTTATTGTATATGTGTGTGTACAGTTCCTTTTAGTTTTCCTTTGTGTTGTATCTAATAGGAATGATTTCCTGACATAGCAGTTGACTTTTTAAAATTTTTCCCCAACATTTCCGAATCAAATACCTGATGCCTCCAGAATCCTTCCTGGAACATTATTGATCACCTGGTCTGCTAGATGGTGGGGTGGAGAACACTTAGCAAAGGTGTCATGATCACGTTCTTTTCCACTTGCTTCACAAAGGATTTCAGTCAAGAACGTCGGCTGTATTTTGATTCTGACTGGGAATATGGCACAAAACTGACCTGAGGTGACAGGCCAGCCATTTCACCCCCTTTACACTGGCTTGATGCTTGACTCGGCAAATGAGGTAAGATTTGGTTTTGCACCTATGTCTAAGAATAAGTAGTCATGGAGTGTTACCTTTGGCTGGTGTGAAAATTTTATGAGACCTGACATTTCTGAATGCTTAAATCTTCAACTTGCTCTTCCCATCCCACCACAACTTTGGGTAACAACCTCCTTGATTACATTTCTATGTTTCTCCGAGCAGAAAAGTCAGATTAAAAAAACCCAATACACAGGAAGAGAAGCAAATTCTCCCACATCAAAAACCCAGCAGGCAAGAAGGCACCATTGCATTAGACTCATAACCTGAACATGTGGTCAGATCCGATACTTCAAGTGCTTTCTGACAAAATATTTCTACCAGCTGTGCCTCAGAGTTACAGGTATAAACAAAATAGAGAGTAAACCTTCTATATACAAACCTCTTACTCACCAAAAATGGCAGGAGGGTAAGAACTTAAAAGCTATAATAATGTTTGGAGTTAACTGGCAAGCAGGAATAGTGGTACTTAGGGTCATATTTTATCTGATGTTTCTGAACATCAGCTTGCATGCCAGGAGCCAAGAATTCATCAAATTCAGAGTGTGGTAATAGACATGGGGGCGTCTACACAACGGGATCTGTATGAAATGAGCCAAAGACATGACATCAGAGAAGATTCAAAGAGTAGAGGAGCATTTCACACTTCAAATTCATTTAAATTCAAAGGTAGAAGGTGCTTAATATTTATGTTGGGGGGAATTAGTTAATCAATGAAAGCATTCACATGCCCAGAATAGAACATGTCCTAAGAGTCATCTTCCTAGGAGTAAGAAGACAGACAGAAAGTGAACTATGTTCCCTCAGTAGACTATGCCAATGGTAACTGAGGTGGGCAGAAAAATGTCCCAAAGATGCCCACGGCCTAATCCTTGGGCCCTTTGAACACACTTTGTTATACAGCAAGACTGAGTTGAAGCTGAGCAGTTGACTTTAAGCTGAAGAAGTTACCCTGCAGTATCCAGGAAGACAGAATGTAATCACACAGGTCCTTTGGAGTGGGAGGGATAAAACCCCATCAACAGCCCTGGCCATCGCTGGCCTGGAGAGAGAAGGAAGCCATGACATGGGGAACAAGGGCAGCTGGATGAACGAGGAAGTAGACTCTCCCCTTGCACTTCTCAAAGGAATGCAGCTCTGTGGACACCAGTCTAACCTTCACAGCAATACAAGAATACATTTGTGTTAGTCAAGTCCCAAGTTTATGCTAACTAGGTACCACAGCACCAAGAAAGCATGGCGGTAACAAATGCTATGGGAGAAGGCAAAGCCTCTAACGATATGCACGCATTGGACAACAGAAGCCTGCTCCTCTCTGACTTGAAGAAAGTAAGAGACTCACCTTTTTGTAGGTTTTTTCTTCACTTTGTTTTCCAGGTACTGCATCTCCATTTTCTGCAGCTGACGACATCTATGGGGGAGGGGGGAATTTTTCCATTTGAATTTAAATGTTACTCTGAAATTCAACATAGTAATAATATTGTTAACGAAAGGATATGTGCTTACATTTTGTGGCTGCTACTGCTGTTGTTTCAAAGGAAAGAAAAAAAGAAGAAAAAAGAAGGAAGGAAGGAAAGGTAGAAAGAAAACAAAAAGAAAAACATCAGTCTTTCCAGTACAGCTTTTCACTTCTAAACTACTTTGATAGTATCCTTAACTCTGTAAGCCTGAATAAAGATGCTATGGAAGGCTAACTCCATATCACCTGTATAGGTTTTCTGTTACAATGCTATTTAAACTGTTTTTCTTTTGGTAAGAAGTGTTCTCTGTAAAAATAACTGGAAAGTACAAAAATATGAATGAGAATGAAAAACACTCAATTCTACTTCCCTTAAAACAACTCCACTATTCATATCTTGGTATATTTGTTTCCAATTTTTATTTTATGCATTTTTTGGTCAAAAACTATAATACGATCTTACTCAGTATTTTTCACTGAACACTCATATAATAAGCACGTGACCCTTTATGATGAAGATCTCATTATAAGATAAACACTTTTTTCTAGTTGTAAGGTGCACTCTGTGTGTGAAGCCTATTGTGTGTTAGCACTTAAGTTAATGTTAATGAGGCAGTTTAGGATTGTGCTTCTGCAAATAACACAGTAATTATCTGTGTTTATATTTCTGCCCAACTTCAGAGTTTATCTTGGAGTCAATTCTTGGAATTACTAAGTCATACCAGGGTTTTAAAGCTCTTACCACATACTGTAAATCTCTTTCCAAGAACACTCTTGTCCATTCATAGCCCAATCGGCAGTGGGTAAAAGCCTGTTTCATTGCCCGTTGATGACTACTAACTAGCCTTTTAGATCTCCTGGCTAATTTAACAGGTTAAACAAATCCTCTCCTGATTTAAATCCACATTAAAAATTTTTATTATTATTTATTTATTTATTTGAGAGAGAGAAAGATACAGAAATAGGCAGGTATAGACAGAGAGAATGGGCATGCCAGGGCCTCCAGCCACTGCAAATGAACTCCAGATGCGTGCACCCCCTTGTGCATCTGGCTTATGTGGGTCATGGAGAATCGAATCTTGAACTGGGGTCCGTAGGCTTCACAGGCAAACGTTTAACCACTAAGCCATCTCTCCAGCCCTTAATCCACTATTTTGAAAACTACTAGTGAGCACTGTTTCCACATCATTTAAGCTTTTTGTGTTTATGCATTTAAATTTTCCACAATTTTGACCATCTAATGTTTTAGTTATTGATTTTACCTATAATGATAATTTTTACCTATAATGATTATCAGTATTATCAATTTCCTCATTGAGTTCCAGGTTTTCCAGTTATTAATACATTGCCAAATACATTATTACTGTTTTTCCATGTTACCATGTTTTATAATTATGACACATAGAAAAGTTTAACAGTTTTATACAATGAAAACCATTGACTTTGTGATGTTTAAATTTACTTGCAAGCAAAGAGAGAGAGAAAGGTAGAATGAGAATGGGCACACTAGGCCCTAGGTCAGCTGCAAATGAACTCCAAATGCATGCTCTACTTTGTGCATCTGGCTTTATGTGGTTCTGGGGAGTCAAACCCAGGCCATTAGGCTTTGCAAGCAGGTACCTTTAACCACTGAGCCATCTCTCCAGCTCTAACTTTGTGGTATTAAAACAACTATTTATTTATTTGAGTGTGTGTGTGCACATACACACACACCAGGGTCTATTGCTGCTATAAACAAATTCCCATTTGGCTTTACTTGGGTGGCTAAGGAATTGAACCCTGGCCAGCAGACCTTGCAAGCAAGCACCTGTAATCACTGAGCCATCTCCCCCACCTCCTTACCCAAACTTTTAATGCCAGTTACTTCTGTGACACGTAAGGGGTAACTGTAATCAGGGAACCACAATGCTTCAGTATCTTAAAGGCACTGAATACACCACAGATAAATATAACTTCTGGTGGCTGAGGAGATGGCCCAGTGGTTAAAGTGCTTGCTTGAAAAGCCTGGCAGCCTGAGTTTGATTCCCTAATACCCATGTAAAGCCAGATGCACAAAGTGGCACATGCATATGGAGTTTGTTTGCAGTGTAAAGAGGCCCTGGCATGTCCATTCATGCTCTCTGCTCAAAGTTTACAAAAATTAAAAAAAAATAACTTCTGAATTTCTCATAAACCTGTGAAGCACACTTTAAATCTTGGGTTTTTAATAAATGCAGTGTGTTTGGTCGAGTTTACCCCTAATGCCATGTGCCTAGTATTATAAAGGTTACCCTGAAGATCAAAAGCATGAACCGCAATGTCTGCTTTGCCAATCAGCATCTCTCTTAACACTCTTTACAGTTGAGACCTATCTGCTTTGTTTTAAAGAATTAATTTGTTTAGTCTCCCTCAAATAAGTTTGATAGGTTCTGAATAAAGGTAGGAAGACAAAAATGTGTGCGAGACTTTCTGTTATTATTAGCTCAGGAACAAAAGTCAAGCTTCAGCTGCTCGACCTCAAAAGAGACAGAAGAACAAAGGCCTCCTTGAAGAAAGCTACGTCCGTGATGCCCAGACTCTGCACGCTTTCCACATGGAATTGCGTCAGGAGCCACTAGGCAGGGTGCTCACGAACAACTCTGAGAAGTTGGCTAATTGGCACGAATGAAGTGAATTGGCATGAATGATGGTGAGATGGTCTCAAAGTATTATTTATTATTTCAGAAATCACCCCTGCTTTGATAGTGGTAAAGAGGCAGGGTAACATGGGCAAACGTATTTAAAAAAAAAAACAAAACACTCCTTTGAAGGAGCACAAAACAGACATGAATGATAAAAGAGGACCATGAACTGTATCACCTGGTTTCAAAGATTTTTTTCCCCTTCTGGAGAGTGAGGTTTGACAAAGATCAGATGGGCCAAGCACACCTGGGCAGAAGAGGCAAATGAGATGCTTGGGGCCAGGCTGGCCAACTGCAAAGGACCGTGAAGTGATCACGGTGGTGATCACGGTTTGTTGTTGGACTCGTTTTGCTTCTGCACTGTGAACAGGGCATCATTTGCAAGTGCAGAAGGCAAGATAGACACAGATCAAAAGCACTACATCTACAAAGTTTGTCACGTATATTTCTATAAGAAGGAGGAAAGGTATTCTTGGAAGTACTTCTGTGGCTGGAGAGATGGCTCAGCAGTTAAGGCATTTGCCTTCAAAGTCTAATGATCCAAGTTTGATTCCCTAGTACCAATGTAAAGCCAGATCTGCTGCATGGATCTGGAGTTCATTTACAGTGGCATAGGCCCTGGTGTGCCCATTCTTTCTCTCTCTCTCTCTCTCAAATATATAAATAAATATTTTTTAAAAGTACTTCTGATTATCTATACATGAGATTATAAATGCATTCAGTGTTTTTAATATATTCCCATATTCTCCAAGTAGTTATTTGAAAATAAAAAAAGACAATATTAATGCTATTAAAATGTAAGCTTATGTCATAATTAATGGCAGAGATGATGTCTCCCATGCTTTTCACTCCAAACATGCTGACATTCACAAAAGATCAATTTTGTTTCTTCTTCTTCTTCTTTTTTTTTTTTTTTCCCTGAGGGAAGGTCCCTCATTCTAGCCCAGGCTGACCTGGAACTTACTATGTAGTCTCAAGGTAGACTTGACTCATGGTGATCCACCTACCTCTGCCTCCTAAGTGCTAGGATTAAAGGTGTGTGCCACAACGCCTGGTAGAATTTCCATTTTTCTATTTGCTTCATGTTTGTTAATTTGATAATGTTAAAGTTATGGTCATAGAGGCTCTAACTATCCCACTGTGAATACCCAGGACTCTACTGAGGAGAGCCCTCGGGGAAATGGAGACTGGGGATAAAGGGATAAAAGATTATAACACACATAAAAAAATGGTTAAGGTCATAACCAAATAGATAAATAAGAGGCTATCAAAAAGTTGAGAATGCTATACTGCATCCATCATAATTAAGAATGTAGAATACAGGATGGAGAGATGGCTTAGTGGCTAAGGTGCCTACCTGCAAAGCCTAAGTATGTTTGTTCAAATCTCCAGGTCCCATGTTTAGCCAGATGCAAAAGTGACACAATGTTGCACATGTGTACAAGGGGCTGCATGCATCTGGAGTTTGTTCACAGCAGCTCAAAAGGCCCTGGTGTGCCCATTCTCTCTCTGCCTCTTCCTCTCTCTCTCTCTCTCTCTTGCTGTCTCTCTCAAATAAAAAAAATTTTAAAAAGAATGTAGAATACATTTCTTACCTTTATAAATGAAATGGCAAGTCATCTGTAGTTGGTAGTGATGGGTGGGCTATTCATTGTTGAAACTGCTTTTTTCTCCAGTTCCTGTTAAAATAGAAAACACTGATTAGTATTTATTGGACCCAAAAGGATCAAAGGTAGTATAACAGGGTTATAGGCAGTGAATGTAGTTAAAATTAAAATAAAGAAAGATATTAGCAAGCAACACAATGATACCAGTCACATGGTATATGTGAATAATATAAGCCACATGACCCAGTATGGTGTGAATAAACTGTAAGGTCCAATTTGACTTGCAGATCCCTAGTTGGCACAGCAAAAGAAGAAATAATCAGAGGCCAGATGCCCAGTGTTTAACACATAAAAGCAAACAGTCACTCAAATTACAGGTTTTGGAGGTCTGAGGGTAGAGCAAGGACCCTCCTGTGGGTTTTTATGGAAAAGAATCCTTTGGCCTTGTAGATGTATCAATATTAGCTTTATGATAAATCAACTGTGATGTGCCTCAGAGTTACTTAGACAAAATAACTTCAAAGAGTACTTCAACAAACCTCTCTGGATATAATTATGTTCAGTACACTAGATATAAGCTTATTCTAATCAACTTCTTTTTCCATGTGCTAGGGATGGAACCCATGGTGTCACACTCACTAACAAGTACTCGACAATGAAGTTACATTCTACCACTTTCTCCCATATATATATATTTTTTTTTTTTTAGATAGATAGAGAGAGAGAGAGAGAGAGAGAGAGAGAGAGAGAGAGAGAGAGAGAGAGAGAGGAAGACAGAGATGGGCACTCCAGCAGTCTCTCTGCTGCTGTGAATGAAATCCAGATGCATGCGCCCCCTTGTGGTCAAGTGCAGCATTGCGCCCTTGCCTCACTTTGCATCTGGCTAAACGTGGGACCTAGAGATTGGAACTGCTGGAGATTGGAACCAGTGTTCTTAGGCTTAGGAGGCAGGCACCTTAACCGCTAAGCCATCTCTCCAGCCCAACTTTCCCCCTATTTTTATTATTATATATGTATGTATGCATGCATGCATATGACGTGTATATAAGAGTTCTCACATACCACAGCACACATGGGAAACTCAGAGGACATTAGAGTGTTTTTCCTCTCCCTCTACCTTGTTTTCTTTGGTACATGGCCTCTCTTGCTGCTGCTGTTTGTGAGCTTCCAGATTCTCAGTATTACAGATGCATACAGATGCATTGCAGTAGGTCTTTATGTGAATGCTGAGGAGGACTGATCTCAGGTCATCAGGGTTGCAAGCAAGCGTCTGTAACCACTGAGCAATCTCCCCAGCCCACCTACCATCTCTTTTCATTTTATGTGGAGACAGGGTTTTGCTAAATTGCCTTGATCTTGTGATCATTCCTGCCTTAGCTTCCTGAGCACTTGGGATTACAGGCATGTGCTGACATTCGTACCTCATAATCAGCTTTTAAAATGCTTGTAGGTATAATGTAGAAATGAAGCAGGTCCTACTCTTAACTCTTCCCAGAAACAATTAACAACAACTATTTGTTATATTGACTTTCAAAATCTCCCCAATGCTTGTTTGCATGCATCTCTCTCTCTCACACACACACACTCTCTCTCTTTTCTCTCTCTCTCCATTTGCTCTTTGTGGTGGTTTTATTCATGTGTCCCCCATAAACTAAGTGTTCTGACTGCTAGGTTCCCAGCTGATAGAGATTTGGGAATTAATGCCTCCTGGAGGCAGTGTATTGTTGGGGGCAGGCTTATGGGTGTTATAGCCTGTTTCCCCTTGCCAGTGTTTGACACACTCTCCTACTGCTGTTGTCCACCCAACGTTGGGGTGAGGAGGTGATGTCTACCCTCTGCTCATGCCATTGTTTTCCCCTGCCATCACGGAGCTTCCCCCTCACGTCTGTAAGCCAAAACAAACCTTTTTTTCCCCCACAAGCTGTTCTTGGTCGGGTGATTCATGCCAGCAATGTGAACCTGAGTGCAACACTCTTACTAGTACAGATATTTTTTCAGAGCTATGCAGCTAACTCATTTAAAAGTAATTACATAGCAATACTCAAGATGGACGTACCATTGTTTAACCAATCACTCCTTTGTGTTTGAACATTTTAGGTGATTTCCAAGATTGGCCACAAGAAACAGAGGAAAACTAAACAGCCTTCTTCCAACATCTTTTCCGGTTTAGTGCTTTTATTTCTTGAAGAATATTTGGCATGGAATTGTTGGGGACACTTGTATAAGCACATTAACAACTTGAATGACAATTGCCACATTCCTTTCTGTAAAATGTTCATACAATTGTGTGTGGCATTCCCATGCCTATAATACCAGCACCCAAGGAGGCGGAGCAGGAGAGATGCCCGGGAGTTTGAGGCCAGTGTGAGCTCAACATTGAGTCCAGGCCATGTGCGTCACTGAATGAGACCCTCTCTCAAAACAAATGAGCCAACACAAAGACCTTTCACAAGATCAGCCCAACAGTGATGAGGAGGCAGAGGAGCTCCTGCTGACACCATCATCAGCCCTGGAGTTTGCTGGCTTGAAAACTGCCAACCTGACGGGCAGATTGTGGCAACTCACTTGTTTCCATCTGCATTCTCTCACTACTAATTCATAGTCTTCCTCGCTTGCAAGGGCTGATTGATGATTTATGTTTTCAGTCATGCCCTTTGCCTGTTTTAATCATTGGGTTTTTAATCATTTCATTTTTATGATCAATTGGAAAGATTTCTGCTCCACTGAACATTAATTTTGGCATATAGGCTGCAAGCTATCACTTTTTGGGCTTTGTTTATAATTTTTTTGTGTATCTAGACCTTTAACATTTTCATATCATCAAACCTGCTGAGTTTTCCTTCATGAGTTTGAATTTACTGTACTGCAATGTTGCCCTTCTGGATTAGGGAAGAAAGCTCCCTCTAACCTGATGTGATACCCATGTTCTCAATATCATTTCCAATACCTTTATATTTCCATGTTTACATGTATATGTATGTGGTATGTGTTTGCATACATATGAGTGAGTACACATGTGGATTGTGAGGGCATGTGCACATGTCTGCATGTGCCTGTGGAGGCAAGAGGTCTAAGTCAGGTGTCTTCCTCAATTGCTTTCTATCTTATTTATTTATTATGGTTTTTTTGAGGCAGGGTCTCACTCTAGTTTAGGCTGATCTGGAATTCACTATGTAGTGTCAGGGTGGCCCGAACTCAGTGATCTTCCTACCTCTGCCTCCTGAATGCTGGGATTAAAGGCGTGTGCCACCATGCCTGGTTCTACCTTATTTTTTGACAGGGTTTCTATCTGAACCCAGAGCTCACCTACTGATTACACTGGAGTAGCCAGCCAGCAAATCCTGGGGCTCCTTCTATCACCACTTCCCCAGTGCTAGGATGACAGGCATACACCACCACATCCAGCTTTTACATAGGTACTGGGGATCTGAACTCAGGTCCTCATGCTTAAATACCAATCACTTTACCAACTGAGCCATCTCCCCAGCCCATGTATTTTCATTTTTAAAAAATACCCATCCCATGTCACAGTATTTACACACACACACACACACACACACACACACACACACACACACACACACAGTTTAAATGTATGTCCCCCATAAACTCAAGTGTCTTATTAAAATGGAGTTTGCAGCTTCAGCTCTTAGCAGGAAGACTCTGGCTATAGGGGTGTGTCACTGAGTGTGGACCTGAATTCCAGCCCACAGGTTTGCAGAGCTCTGGGGGTCCTGCTTGCTGCAGGGGCTTTGTGCTTCCTGCTTTAGTTTCTATTGGCTGATTGTTTGTTTCTCTCGCTGGGATGTATGGAAGCAGCTTCATCTTCCATTGATGGAACTTCCCTCTGGATCTGTAAGCTTGAAATAAACCCTTCCTCCCATAAATTGTCTGGTTTGGAAGTTCATCCCAGCAACATGGAGCTGACTATAGCATACCTACATACACATTCCCATATTCTAGATACATATGTAAACATATGATATACATAAATACTAATATATATTTTTGTTTATTTGTGAGGAAAGAGAGAAAACAACAAACTCCAGATGCATGTGCTACTGTGTACATCTGGTTGTACATAGGTCCTGGAGAATTAAACTTTGAACTATCAGGTTTTGCAAGCAAGTGCCTATAACCATTGAGCAATCTTTCCAGCCCCTATATTTTCAGTTTTTTGGAGAGAGACACAGAGAGAGTCAGAGAGAGAGGGAGAGAAGAAGACAGAGATGGGTGCACCAGCAGCCTCTCAGCTGCTGCGAAAAAAAATCCAGATGTGTGCGCCCCCTTGTGGTCAAGTGCAGCATTGACCCTTGCATCACTTTGCATCTGGCTAAACGTGGGACCTGGAGATTGGAACCCGCGTTCTTAGGCTTAAGAGGCAGGCGCCTTAACTGCTAAGCCATCTCTCCAGCCCTGTATTTTCATTTTTAACATTAGGTTTTTACTCCAAATGGAATTTAACCTAAATCATATCATTTCCTAATGGACAGCTAACTGCTCCAATATCACTGACTTTATTCCTAATTGGGAAGAAATATATGAAGTTTCCTCATATACTCCACCTATGAAATGGGCTCTGTTTGGAAGACTTACCTGTGCAATCCTGAGCTAGTGCATTGTTTGAAAAGTGGAAACATGGGCTGGAGAAATGGCTAAGCAGTTAAGACGCTTGCTTGCAAAGCCTAGGGACTCATGTTAGACCCTCCAGATCCCACATAAGCCAGACGCACAAAGGTGAGGCAAGGTAAGGTTGCACATGCCTGCTAGGTGGTGCAAGCATCTGGAGTTTGATTGCAGTGACTGAGGTCCTGGCACTCCAATCTTCCCCCTTCTAAAAATAAAATTTTAAAAATTTAAAAAGTGGCAACATGACATATGCTCTGCCACCTGCAAGTGTGTGTTCTCCATAATATTCTTTCAAGTTTAGGAATTTTCTTGCATTTATATATTCATGTGGACCTTAAAATCATGTTTAATTTGAAACACTTTTACCCTCCAAGTTGGGATTAGATTGGATTTTGAAAAAATATTTTATTTATTTATTTGAGAGAGAGAGAGAGCAAAAGAGGAGAGAGAGAGAGAGAGAGAGAATGAACAAGCCAGGGCCTCTAGCCACTGCAAATGAACTCTAGATGCATGTGCCACTATGTGCATCTGGCTTTGCATGGGTCCTAGGGAATTGAACCTGGGTCCTTAGGCTTTGTAGGCAAGGACCTTAATTGCTAATCCATCTCTCCAGCCCTAAATTGGATTTTTACACAAACATTTATTTTGGAAGGATTTTTATCTCTAGAATTTTTAGGGTTTCTCCTTTAAAAAGATGTCACAGCTCTTTACTTAGCAAAGTCAATATCATCTTATGTATTTTTTGTCTTTATATTAGATCTTGCTAAATTTACTCCTAAATGTCCTTCACTTTTCACTCTTGAATCAGGATTTTTCTATTTGATTTATATTCAGTTACTAGTTCATGTACAAGGATGTGATGGGTTTTTATGTATTATATCTCACTCAGATCTTCCAGAGGAAGTCAGGATATGTTAAGCATTGTTCAAGCACTACTAAAATCACTATTAGTCTTAATATGTTCTTTTTGTTCTCAGTGTAAGCATCTCTTCCGATACTCATTGTCTTATAAATAAGTTCATTTGCTGGCGGATGAGCCTCATGGCAGAACAGTTTACTTCATGGCCATGGGGATGTGTGGTAGAGGCTGTTCACATCATGGTAGAGTAGGAACCAGTGTGAGATGGGCAGGATTCAGGGACTGGATATAATGTTCAACGGCCTGTCCCTAAAAAGCTATTTCTGTCAGACCGGGTCCCACCTCCTACAGGTTTTATAGCGTCTTGGGGATGTGTTCAAAACATGGGTCTGTGGGGACATTTCAGATCGAAGCCCCAACACATAGCATATTAAATTTACTTTTTTTTTATTGCATTTGCTTTGCTTCTAAGGCATGCTGAGCCACAGTTGAATCATAGTAGGACCAGGCACTTATTATACACCCCTTCAGGTATCATCCACCATGGTGTTTTTGTTGGCCTTGAAAAGTGGTGGATTCCTTCTGCCATTCCAAATTTACTTTTAGTTTTTATTAAGGATGTCTACTAAGTTATATAAAATGTGTTTTTAACATCAGTTGTTGTATAAATATATAAATATTCTCTTTTATTCTGCTAAGCAGTGTTTAAAATTGAGAGATTTTATACTGTAACAATCATCTTTGTATTTATAGAATAAACCTTGTTTTGATCTGCTAATTTTTGGGAAAAAAGATATATCATAGGTGGGAGAGAAGGCTCAGGGATTAAGGCACTTCCTACAAAGTCTGACCACCTGAGTTCGATTCTGTGGATGCACAAAATAGCTGGAGGTCCTGGTGCACCCATTTTCTCTGTCCGTTTTCTAGTTCTCTCTGTTTGAAAATAAAAAAAAAGATTTATTGGGGCTGGAGAGATAGCTCAGCAGTTAAAGGTGTTTGTTTGCAAAGCTTAATGGCTCAAATTTGATTCCCCTTTACCCACATAAAGCCAGATGCACAAAGTGACACATGCATCTCCAATTCATTTGCAGTGGCAGGAGGCCCTGGTGAATCCATACTAACTCTCTCTTTCTCTGTGTGTGCCTCTTTCTTGATGTCTCTCAAATAAATACATTAAAAATTAAAAAGAAGATATATCTACAAATGACAATGGATGATTCTTGTGGTCCCATATTTATTAGATTTTGGTATTAAGGAACTGATATATTCATAAAATGGGATGACTTTTTATATGCAGTTTTTTGTTCTATAATTATTCATCTCTTGGGATTTGAAATTCATCTTTGGATCATATTTTGGTAATTTGTAGTTTGTTAGACAGCCATTGATTTCACTTAGATTTTAAATTTCTTGCCATAAAGTTAAAAATTATCTCACTGACATTTTACAAATATGTTCCATGAGCCGGGTGTGGTGGATACACCTTTAATCCCAGCACTTGGGAGGCAGAGGTAGGAGGATAGCTGTGAATTTGAGGCCACCCTGAGACTACATAGTGAATTCCAGATCAGCCTGAGCTACAGTGAGATCCTACCTTGAAAAAAAAAAAGTTCCATGAATATATTTTATATAGCCTTTTATTAGTCTTATTTATCACTTTTTTTTTTTTTGTGGCCATTTCTGTTCAGTTTATTTTTAAAACATCTATTCATTTATTTGAAAGAGAAATATTTTCAATTTTTTATCAAATATTCTTCCAAAAGCATTATTTACACACACACATATATTAAATTGTTTTCTGACTTTAAATCTCATGTTCTTTTCACATCCTAAACTTCCTCTCTTACTCACTTATAAAATAACAAGAAGGCTGTCTAATGAATATTATGCTGCATTTTTGTAATTTGTAAATGCAATCAAAATGTTAGCCAAAATATTAATTTACATAATTATTTCCTGGAAAATATGTTCTACATCACACATCTCAACCTAGAGGGTACTTCTTAATTTACAAGGCGGTCACGAGCTGCTTAAAATTCCAGTTACTGAAAGTTTTAGATGCTATATTAGACCTGGGATCTGTACTGAAGTTACTCAGCATCCAATTCCCAGCTAGGACCATATACCTCGGTCTTTAATTTACAGAGGTGAGCCTGATTATCAGGCAAAGTGAAATGCAGAGAAAATTAGCGAATGATCTAATTACCTAATTAAGTAGACCACCATGTAGATATCAGAAGTGAAGTATATTAGTGATCAGTTCTTACTGGCCTTTCCTGAAAAGCAAACAGTTCATTAAACGTCAATGAAGGTGAGGCTACAGGACCAATGTGAAGAAGATGGAGCAGGTGCTCAAGTTTTGGATTTAATTTCCATCTCTGTTACTGACCCACTGTGACCTCGTCCACTTCTCTGCTACTATGAGTTGTCCTGACCTTAGCCGATAGCTCTGGTTTGGTGCCATTGTCATGTTTCTTACATACAGTCTCACCTCATATCCTGTTTGGAATGAGGAGGACATTCATTTATCAACCATCCTGAGTGATCCTGCCCTGTGGACAGCAAATTCCATAGAGTACTCATAGTCCAATGTGCATGTATCCTTCAGGCTGTATGGATATGCACACATTCTAGATTTCTCAAAATGAAAAGCACTTAAAATATGGGTGGGCCTTGGTCACCCCTGCATGTTACTGCTAATTGTTTTTAATTTAATTATGCTGTTCTGATTTTGTGTTTATTGTGACAGCAAATCACCTCAGTCTTTTATTTATTAATAAGCATTTAATGAGTATATGTTAGGCAGTGAACTTGGCCCTTAGACCATAATGACAAAGATGGGTCCTAGTCAATAGGAGAAAACAGCACATGCACACCCACAGCATGCTGTGACATGTACTTTATGCCGGACTTTTGGAGGAGAAACTGAGAAAATCAGTCCAGTCTGTGGGGATCATGGGAAACTTCATGTGTGAGGAACACAGAAACTGAATGTAAGAGGTTTGCTCAAGACACAAGTTAAGTGACACAAGATTTGAAGAAATGTCAGGGAGCTGGGCGTGGTGGTGCATTCCTTTAAACCCAGCACTCAGGAGGCAGAAGTAGGGAGGATCTCTGTGAGTTGGAGGTTTATGAGACTACATAGTGAAATTCCAGGTCAGCCTGGGCTAGAGCGAGACCCTCCCTCAAAACAACAACAACAACAAAAAAGTCAGGGACCAATGTGAGTTGCTTAAAGACCCAGCGGCATGAGAAGCTTACTGAAATTTTCATATATTACAATGGTAGACAGTTTCAGGTTGCTGGGATGAACTTCCAAACCAGGCACAGTTATGGAGGAAGGGACTTATTGAAGCTTACAGATAGAGGGGACCTTTCACAGGTCCAGGCAGACAGAAACCTGCACCAGCAGCAGCATCACAAGCAAGCACACTCCAGGAAGTCTGGAAACAGATTCACCCCCAAACACACCTGGAGCTAGACCCTGGGATCCACTTATAGTGACACCTCCTCCAGCCAGCTGGCTGGAGATCTAAAGTTTTACTAAAACTGAATCTATTGGGGGACATCCATTCAAATATATTGTACTTTAAGAAGGTGTCTAGAGAGTGTTGGAGAGATGGCTCTATGGGCAAATGGCTGGGATGGTGATATATGCCTGTAATTCCACTGCTGGGGAGGTAGAGAAAGGAAGACTTTTGGGGCTCACTGTCTAGTTAGTCTAACCAAATGGTGAGTTGTAGGTTCAATGCAAGATCCTGTATCAAAAACTAAGGTTGCCAGGGTGGTGGTGCATGCCTTTAATCCCAGCACTAGGGAGGCAGAGGTAGTAGGATCGCCGTGAGCTCGAGACCACCCTGAGTGAATTCAAGGTCAGCCTGGGCTAGAGTGAAACACTACCTCGAAAAACAAACAAACAAACCAAGGTGAAGAGTGATTAAGGAAGACACCCAACATCTATCTCTAGCTTCCCTCATGTGCACACTCACCCCCATACACATGTGCTCACAAACAGTAAAGTTTTATGGACAAATGGTTTTTTTAAAAAAAAAATTTTACTTTTATTTATTTATTTATTTGATACAGAGAGAGAAAGAGAGGGAGAGAGAATGGGTGCTCCAGGGCCTTTAGCCACTGCAAAGTCTAGACACGTGCACCCCCTTGTGCATCTGGCTAACGTGGGTCCTGGGGAATCGAACCTGGGTCCTTTGGCTTTGCAGGCAAACACCTTAACCACTAAGGCATCCCTCCAGCCCATAAATGTTTTGTCTTTTAAATACATTTAGGGAAATGTCAAATGTCTGCGATGATGGATATGTTGATTAAATTACCTTGATTTGACCACTGTATCAAATATGCAATACTGAAAAACACCATTGTACCCCACAAATATGGAACATTGCCATAAGTCAGTTATAAGTGAAATAAAATAGCACTCAAAAGTAGCCAAGACTTAGAGTGTTACTTAAAGGTCTATAAGCAGAATTTTCCATTGTTCCTCCCATCTCTGATCATAGTGGTTGTTCTGCCAGGTACGGTAGTACATGCATGTAGCAGTAGCAATCGGGAGGATGAATTCCAAGCCAGCCAGGGCTACATAGTGAGATCTTATCTTTAAAAAAAAAAACCTATTAAAACTTTTACCTGAATAAAACCAAATATATGAGAATGTTTGTGGATTCATGAGAATCTATAAGGCCATTCTTAAATATAGACAGTCTTCTTGGAAAGGAAGGAAGTACTATCATAATTCTCCCAATGAAGAGGCATGGTACCCCACAAGGGGGTTTTGGCACTAACCAACAACAAATAAGCAGAAAAAACCCAAAAGCTTAAAAATGCAATGGGTCATCCTCTAAGGCTTAAATATATGCAAAAACAGAAAACAAAAAACACCCCACCAAACAAAAAACAGCCTTGGACAGTTTCCAAAGTAAGGAAAAAAATCCCACTCTGTTATATTAAGAAATTACATTCTCAGATTTAAGGATATTTGCATAAACTTTAAAAGAAATGAAAAAATTTGCATGTTATATATTTGAACAAAGGAGGCCATTTATATGTACATATGGTCAGACATATGAGATGTTACATGTTTTTAAGTTCAGAATTTGTAAAAGTAGAACCACGGAGACTTCTATTCAATGTAAACTCTCCTATTCTTATAAAATAAGATATTTAAATGAAGCTTCAGCCTATGTTTCTAATACCTATATATAAAACCAAGCTATTGCCAAAGCCTATTCCACATGTTGGCACCTGTTCACTTTGAATACAAATGGAGATCAATCAAAACAAATTACAGGCTCTTATATTCTCTTATAGAATACATTCATCAACCCTCAGAATGACTCTCACAAAGTGAATAAACAGGAACGCTATAAATGGCTATGACAAAAGGCTTAGCATAAAGTCAACCACTCATAATTCATTTTCACAACAAAGGTTCTGCTTAAAGAACTCACGAGCCTTTCCTACCAAGGCTCCACGCAATCATTGGAGATATAATGCTTCTGAAGGTTGTTGCTAAGAGCAGGAAAAAGTGAGCAGGAGAAAACTGTTCCTCAAAACTTTTTTTTTTTTTTTGGTTTTTCGAGGTAGGGTTTCACTCTGGCCCAGGCTGACTTGGAATTCACTATGTAGTCTCAGGGTGGCCTCGAACTCACGGCGATCCTCCTACCTCTGCCTCCCGAGTGCTGGGATTAAAGGCGTGTGCCACCACACCCAGCTCCTCAAAACAATTTTAAGTGCTTTGCTAAGGGTCTAGGCTACTATTAAGCTTATTCAGCAATAAGCAACAAAAGGTTGTTTTTAAAAATATTTTTATTTACTTATTTATTTTATTTATTTCACAGAGAGAGAGAGAGAAGAGAGAGAGAAAATGGGTGCGCCAGGGCCTTTAGCTGCTGCAAACTGCAGAAGCATGTGCCACCCTGTGCATCTGGGGAATCAAACCTGGGTCCTTTGGCTTTGCAGCCAAGTGCCTTAACCACAAAGCCATCCCTCCAGCCCCAAAAGTGGTTTTTGAACTAAGCACACATATCTACCCAGGTATAGGGAAAGCAGTATTCAAATGACCACTTATGACATGTTCCTCAACCAAAAGGGAGCATCATTTACTCACTTCCTGCAGGCCTCTTCTATGTGAGGTGTCATGGGACATCCAACCATGCACAAGACAATCCCTGTTGTCAAGGCACAAATGAGACACCAAAAGACAAGCAATGTAGTAGTAAGGGGTAAGTCATTAGCAGGATTAGGACTTCATACTTTTACTTGGCTTGGCCTCTAACATGCATTCAGTCACCATGGTCAGTGGACTTACATGGAATGTTCTAAGAAATGCAATAAAAATTTAAAAGCCAGGGCTGGAAAGATGGCTTTGTGGTTAATGCACTTGCTCACGAAGCCTAAGGACCCATATTCGAGTCTCCAGATCCCACGTTAGCCAAATGCAAAAAGGCAAGACAAGCATAAAGTCTCACATGCCCACTAGGTGGTGCAAGCATCTGGAGTTCAATTGCAGTGGCTGAGGCCCTGGCATGCCAAATCTCTCTCTCTCTCTCTCAAAAGTAAAAAAATTAAAAAAATCGAAAGTCAAAACCTAAATAAAGACCAACAGATGATGAATCAGCTATTCATCAATGAATATTAAGTTTCCAAAGTGTTTGGCATGTGCTGACTGGCAGGGCTGACTTCTGTCAATGAATGATTGAAATGGAGATTCAAGAAGAAAAAGGAGAGGGCTTGGGAGCACGGAAGGTGACAGAGGTCTAGAGGGAGAGATCTTGAGAATGGATGAGACATCAGGTAGGAGAGGCTGCCACCGTGCAGAAGGGACTGACCATGTTGTGATTGGAAAGAAGCAAAGATGACCCTGTAGGAGTAAATCAAACAGAGGGAATGACCAGTTGCAGGCTAAATGACCTTGGGAGGCAGCCTTAGATGTCGCACATTACAGAACATCTGCTGAAAACTGAAGAGGAAGCCAGTGTGATTTAAAAACAAAATACTGCTTGGGCTGGAGAGATGGCTCGGTGGTTAAGCTACTTGCCTGTGAAGCCTAATGACCTGGGTTTGATTCCCCAGTACATACATATAGCCAGATGCACAAAGTGATGCATACATATGGAGTTTGTTTGCAGTGGCTGGAGGCCCTGGTATACCCTTTCTTTCTGTCTGTCTCTCTTCTCTCTCTCCTTGCAAATAAATAAGTAAAAAAAAAATTAAAAATATTGCTTAATGATAGGAAAGATACAATGGAAGACTAGATTCAGAGAGCATATCTAGAAGTTTCTGCAGAAGTGGTGGGGGTGAATGCTGAGAGCCCAGGGTCCAACTGATGATGGACATGAAGAACCCTCATGTGGGCTGGTCAGTGGAAGCACCTCATCTCTGGGCACTGACTAGGTGTGAGGTGAAGTCAAAGGTGAAGGTTTTCAAGCTTCCCTAACTATGGAAGGTTATAGAGTTTTGAGAAAGCTTTCTCCTTACCCAGCGGTAATTCTTGGCGCCCTGAAATCCCGGCTGAGAATGACTGAGGGTGTCAAGGGGTACGGGCCCTGGCTTCATCACATCAGGCAGAAACAGACTAGCTACGAGCATGGGAGAATGGAAGTAAGAACTCTGCAATTTAATTAGACTGTAGAAAGACACACATACAGAAGGCCCTAGGGTGACGGGTGACAGACAGACAGAAATACAATTTCAGCCAGGTCACTTTCAAGCCATCCTCTCTGGCTAGCCACTGGGTTGTGGAAGGGCCCTGTTTCTTCACAATGCACCCACCATTCTTGGGAGCTCTTTACCAGAGTCTTTGATTCTTACAGCAAAGCTCTTCTTGACTAAGACAGAGGCACACCCTCTCCTCCAGCTGAGGCATCACCCCAACTTCCCCTTGTCACTCCTCTTACTGCCCCCACACCCACCATCATGTCCTCAGTGATAGGTGATGGCAGTCTGGCTGTCAGAAACAGGCTCTGGAACTACGGTGCCAGGTTCCCAACTGGCATTACTACCCACTGGATGGATGATCTTCTCAAGTAGAGCCTCACTGTGGGTCCCAGTTCTTTCCACTGATGCAGAGAACAGAATAGTTCTTGCAGGGTGGTTGTGAGGGCCCTACGAGCACAGCACTCATGCCATGCACTGAACATCATGATTAATTTTAGTCTCTCTCACCAAAAGGACCCCAGAGGGAGACTGGGATGCTGTTGCTCTGCTTCCAAACTCCTTCTGCTACACAAGAAGCAAGGTTCTGTACAACAGGGAGAGAGCTTGTGCGTGCGCTGCCTAGCCACTCCCTCAGCCGCGCTGCCCACTCGAGGTAAAGAGCCTTTGTGCACATAGCTCTTTGGCCTCACAGGCTTCCTGTCAAGGCTCATGAAAGACTCATACTCCACAACATGGTAGCTTCTCCAGTGTTTGCTCTCTTTAAACCAGCCCCTCCATGACCTGGTGTGTCAATCTCCAGGGCCTCTCTCCTTTGAGGACTTCCTGGAGGAGCCAAGTTCTCCTGCCCTGGGTCAACATACTCCCACTTAGCCAATGTGATGCTTGAGTGACCCCAGATTGCACTTCTATTAATAATGATGATTCCAGCTAATAACACACATGAGCACTCTTTTGTGTCAGCACTCTAATGAGTATGACACAAATTGACTCACTCAATTCCCTCAACAACACAAAGTAACAGGCTTGGTGCTTGGCTACAGAGGACACAGGACAACAGAGAAATTAAACAACTTGCCAAAAGTTCCAACATTAGAGGCAGGATAGGGGATACAGTGTCCAGTTTCACTGTGGTGGTCCTGACTACTCTGCCAGCCCCGCTACCGAAGACTTCACTTATTCCCTCACGTCTCCTACGTGACCATCTCTGAGTCCTGCTCCTGCTTCCAAGAGAGATGTCTGTCCCTTTGTTTCCTGTCCTGTCCACCTATGAATACGTGTGTCCCACACTAATCCAGCTCAAGGTCTCTCCACACGAATGCATAGCTAGGTAAGTTCTGTGTGCCCGCGTTAGTGTTTAAATATACAGTATCTCCCACAAGAAGTTCATGTATTGAAGTCGTGGTAACCAGCCCACAGCAATGGAACATGCTGACCATGGACTGAAATTTCTGAAATTGTAAGCCAAAATAAACCTTTTCTCCTTTTATACTTCTTTTTAAAATTTTTTTTTTAGGCAAACCCAACAGACTGGCCTGTTTTTTTTTATGAGAGAGAGATAGAGAGAGAGAATTGGCACACCAGGGCATCCATCCACTGCAATTGAACTCCAGAAGCATGCACAACCTTGTGCGCATGTGCAATGCATGCATCACTGTGTGTCTGACTTATATGGTACCTGGAGAGTTGAACATGAATCCTTATTGCAGGGAAGTGCCTTAACTGCTAAGCCGTCTCTAATAAAGCCCCCTTTATATTTCTTTATGTCAGGTTATTTTGTCCCAGGGACACAAAACTGACTAATACTCTCTCTAGCACACACCTCTCCGAGTCTTCCCCCCCACTCCACAGTCCTTCTTTTTTCCACAGTCTTTTAACATCTTCCTCTGACCTGCTCTTCAACTAGAGAGCAAGAGTATGCTATTTCCTGGGATCCTTATTGCTTTGCCCTGACCTTCCTTTATAGTAGAGGTCCATCTCAATGCCCTTACATTTAAATTTGAACTCCTCCAAAGTCTAGTGTATATTCTTTGTCTTGTCTTATCTTCCTCCATTCACTGATAGAGGCAAGCACAGAAATCTACCTCTCCACAGTGGACACCTTGCTGTTTTACCCATGTAGCCTTTTCTTTTTGCTTTTTATTATTTATTTGACAGAGAGAGAGGGAGAGAGAAAGAGAGAGGAGAATGGGTGTGCCAGGGCCTCCAGCCACTGCAAATGAACTCTAGACATGTGTGCCCCGTTGTGCATCTGGTTAACATGGGTCCTGGGGAACTGATCCTGGGTCCTTTGGCTTTGCAGGCAAACGCCTTAACTGCTAAGCCATCCCTCCAGCCCCCATGTAGTTTTTTCATTCAGCATCTCCCCTGGCCCCTCTATAGTGGAGCACTGAGAGGACCCTGTAGGTTTACAAGTCTTGATTGAACTGATGAATGGCCCGTTCCACTAAGCTTGGCCACCTGGCATGGCCAACAGCTGTCATCGTCTACTCCAAGTCTCTTTCTTTTTTCAATTTTATTTTATATACACTATAACAGGCTATACTCTTTTACTCCCTTGTCCTGACTCCCATGACCCTGGGGGCCCTCCTCAGTGGCCAAGTCACTTTCTAATGCTATTAACAGAACCTATTTATTTATTTGTTTATTTATTCATTAGTAATTGATTTTGGAGTGGGAAAGCAATATGATACTCACTTAAACAATAAACTGGAATTCTCAGGCCTTCTGGCACTAAAGTGTAAGTCCATGGAGACTTGTTAAAAAGGCAACCTCAGGGCTGAAGATATGGCTCAGTAGTTAAAGCAGTTAATGTCTGCGAAGTCTGCCAGTCTGGGCTCAATTCTTCAGTACTCACATGACACCAGATACACAAAGTGGCACATGCATCTAGAGTTCATTTACAGTGGCAAGAGGCCCTGGTGCACACATACTTTCTGCCCCTTTCAGTAAATACAATTATGTTTAAAATTTTTTTTTTACTTTATTTATTTTTGAGAGAGAGAGACAGACAGACAGACAGAGAGAAAAAGGGAGAGGAAGACCGAGATGGGCGCGCCAGGAGTCTCTCAGCTGCTGTGAACAAAATCCAGATGTGTGCGCCCCCTTGTGGGCAAGTGCAGCATTGCGCCCTTGCGTCACTTTGCATCTGGCTAAACTTGGGACCTGGAGATTGGAACCCAGTTCTTCGGCTTAGCAGGCAGGTGCCTTAACCGCTAAGCCATCTCTCCAGCCCTAAAATTATGTTTTTTTAAAAAAACATAATTTTATTTATTTAGTTATATGAGAGAGAGAGAGAGAGAGAGAGAGAGAGAGAGAGAGAATGGGTGCACCAAGGCCTCCAGCCACTGCAAACGAACTCCAGATGCATGCGTCTCTTTGTGCATCTGGCTTACGTGGGTCTTGGGAAATCGAACTGGGGTCCTTTGGCATTGCAAGGAAACACCTTAACTACTAAGCCATCTTCTCCAGCCCAAAATTATGTTTTATGAAAAAGAGGCAAGCACAGACAGTGTGGGCACTTCTGCCCCCTGCCATGTGTTATGCTCTTTCTATCATTTAAGAGAGGACTTGAGCCTGTCTTTCTCTTGATTTCCAAGAATACTTTTCCCCATCCCTTTGGCAGGCTTTTTTTTCCCCCAGCTATTTCCCAAGTATTCATATTCATCAAGTCTCCTGTATTCTTCGTGCATGCATGTGTGTGTGTGAACGTGTGTGTGCATGCATGTTTATATGTGTCTGGGGTACTCCTGTATAGGTGCGTGCATGACTATAGGACAGAGAGAGGAGGAAGAAGAGGAGGAGGAGGAGGAGGAAGAGAGAGAGAATAGGTACACCAGGGCCTATAGTCACTGCAAACAAACTCCAGATGCATGTGCCACCTTGTGCATCTGACTTATGTGGGTACTGGGGAATCAAACCTGGGTCCCTAGGATTCACAGGCAAGCACCTTAACCACTAAGCCAACTCTCCAGCCCTCAAGTGTCTTCTCTAATCACTCTCCTTTACTAATTGAGGTGGGGTCGCTGAACTCACTGATTCAGCTAGTCTAGCTAGCCAGCTTGCTCCAGGGATCATCTGTCTCCACCTCCCAAGCACCTGCATTACAGATGGATCGCCATGTCCACTTGGCATTTCCATGGGTGCTGAAGATCCAAACTCCAGTCCTCATGCTCTCACAACAAGCATTTTATTCACAGAGCCATCCCCAGAGTCCATGTCTTCTGGATTCCTTTAAACAAGCTCTTCCACTTCCTATGGGTTCAACTGCAGTCTACTTGACAGGCTTCCCATGTAACTCGTAGAGACAGATCTTTTCTGAAGCTCAAGATTTATGCTCCCAGTTGCTTTCCAGGATTCTTATGTGTCTTATGGTCACAATAAAATTAGTATTCTCTTATTGCAGCTGATTATATTCTACCCTGCTCAGAGACTGCTACCATCAGCCACCCACTTTCCCAAGCCAGAAACCATCCAAACTCTTCCTTATTATGCTAACTGACTAATCATTTTTTTTCCAATCAATCTCTTTAATGTTCTTTAACTCAAAATCTTTCTCTGCATTTTCCTGCTGTTGTATTAATTGAGACCTCATCATTTCTTGCACAGATTATTGCCTCAGACTACTAATTAGTCCACCTCACTGGGCCAGATGCTGCTAAAGGGAGCTTTCTACAATGCCAACCTGTGTATGCCTTTCCCTTCTGAAGTCTGAAATGGATTCCCACTGCTGCAGGGAAGATCTCAAAAATTTTAATACAGTCAATGACCTCTCATGACCCTGCCATTTAAAATTCATCTTCTCTTGTGAACCAGCCTTAGCACAGTTGGAGCCAAGTGAGATGACTTGCAGATCCCAGAATGCATCATGCTTTCTGCCTCTTGCCTTTATGTATACTCCAATGCCAGACATAAGGCATCCTCCTCCCCCACCCCAAACCCCAATTACTCTTTGAAGGCAAGATTCCACCCAGGCATTACTTCCTTCTATGAATCCATTCCTACCCCTCCCAAGCCAAGTCCTCTCCTCTGTTCTCCTGACATGCTCTGGTCCCACCTCTACTGTGATCTTGTCAACAATGCTATAATAATTAATGTAAACTTCTTCCTTTTCTATACTATCAGTCCCTTAAAGGCAGTAACCTTGATTTTTATTTATTTATTTTTGTTTAATTTCTCACATTGCCAGGCAAATGAAAATCCACGAAAGTTGAACATTTCAGAACGGATCCATGATCAAGTCTGTTGTTTTTAAATAAGCTATCTACCTGCATAGAAAAGGGTGCCTGATTTTTGCTCTTATCATTAAGTAATTGAATAATTGCTTTCTTTCCTTCTTTTTATTAAGTTGAATATTTACCTTATAGCACAGTAGAATAGAAGAAAAACCAGGATATTGATGAGATCAGTTCCCCAAATTCTTTCACAAGAGAATGTGATTCATTTGTTTTCTCTTTCCCTCTTCCATTCTCTTCCCTTCTTGTTCTACCTCTCTTCCTTTCATTTCAGATTCATTCACACAGTTCAATGTCTTCACATGAATTCTTTTGGAATAGTGAAAACCATGACTACAAATGCAACTGGGATTTATTTACTTCAGTGATCCTGGCTAGAAGCAGAAATCATCATGGGGATGAGGTAGCCAGCAGCCTCCTCAGGGAGAGGTATGCAGAAAGCTCATCTGCCAGGGCTGGCTTTTCATGTTTTTGTGATTGATGCTCACAAGCTGACTTCACTTTCTATCCTATTTCCACCCTGAAATGGTCCATTAAGGCAAACCTAACTCATTCATCCCATCAGAATCCAACATAATATAACAAACAGTTGTCACGAAATGAAGTCAGATCATGTGTAGCAGCCACTCTCAACAGTGAAGACTTTTGCCCTGAAATTTGGATTGTTTCGGTAGGTGTTTTTATTTATTTATTTTAATTTTTTATTTTAATTTTATTTTTTTTTTGCTTTTCAACCTGTAGAGACGTATCTATGGCATTGCAGTTTTGCAGTTTCAAAGTAACCTGATCCCTAATTTAAACACTGTTTCTGGATTTTCACTTATCTCTTCCATGAGACTCAGTCCAGCCTGGCCAAATCCATTTTTTTCCATGTCAGATTAAGTTAAAAGAAATAGCTTTATAATCTTACTATTAAGCTATGCCAACTGCTACAGTTTGAAAGTAAGGGGAAAAAAACAACCCCATCTTCAGTTTTTAGAATTTGTTTCATATCTCCCTCATACGGATGGCTGCCCCGCTGCTCAACACTGTGCCGATGTCCCAGGATCACCACACTCTCTTAGTATCAAGGAGCAGGATAATCCAGTACTGTTGGGATGATTAGCAACCCACCAGGAAAAAATGTGTGCCCTTTCCAGAGCGCTAATTCTGCTAAGCCCGCTGGAATTCTAAGTCCTCTCCTGCCCAGGCTTGCTGTTCTCTCACGGGACGCTCTACCCTGGGAATTTTCATCAGCATATCCAGGGCCCTGTCCTGCCGCAAGCAAAGCACCGCATCACCCCATACAGTGCTGCTCTGTCAGTAGGCAGGAACAGGGTCTGGAAAGGGGCAACGTCTTCCAACACCAAGGGGGTGGGCACGCTCCCATATGGCAGTAGTAAGAGCTGACTGAGATAGGCTCAGAAGCACAGAGATAAGACATGCAAACTTGTGACTTAGATCAAGGTTTTTTTTTTTTTTTTTTTAAATCCAGGATTTTCTCTTTTTTCTTAATGTTTTATTTATTTACAAGGAAGGGGTGGTGGTGGGATGGATGTACCAGGGCCTCTTGCCAATGCAAACAAACTCCAGATGCATGTGGTACTTTGTACATCTGGCTTTATGTGGGTACTGGAAATTCGAAACCAGGTACTGGAAATTTGAAACCAGGTTGGCAGACTTTGAGAGAGAGAGACAGAGAGACAGAGAGAGCAAGCACCAGGACCTTCAGCCAAAGGAAGTAAGCCATCTCCCCATGTCCGTGGGTCCAGGACTCCTTTGGCTTTAACTTTTTTTTTTTTTTTAAATAAACGTTTTATTTGCTTGAGAGAGAGAGACAAAGAGGCAGAGAGAGAGAGAGAGAGAGAGAGAGAGAGAGAGAGAGAGAGAGAGAGAGAGAGAGAGAGAGAGAGAATGAGAGCACCAGGACCTTCAGCTGCTACAAAGGAAGTGAAGACACATGCGCCACCTTATGCATTTGGCTTACGTGGGTCCTGGGGAATTGAACCTGGGTCCTTTGGCTTCACAGGAAAGCACCTTAACTGCTAAGCCATCTCCCCATGTCCTTCAGTACTACTTATGAAGGAAAAGATGTAGGTCTGCACTCCATATGCCATGTGAAGTCTCCTCACTCTTTGACCCAAACTAGCCACTTGCTATTGTCAAGTATCAGCTTCATCAGCATCACAGTTTTCATCTAGCCACAGGAAGCAATGGGAGAAAGCAAGCTTTTGAACTTCTTTGGGGAAATGTTTGTTTAAGTCCTCTGACCATGTAAAACTCTAATCATTTATCATTTTTTTTTTGAAATATATATTTTGGATATTAATCCCATATCAAACATATGATGAATTTAATTGCTTAGAAATTATGACTATGCATTCACAAAGGAATCAAGTGAAAAATATACAAAAATATGCAATTCAGATTATCTGCTCCATTTCTTGGCTCTTCCTAGTACTCCAAGAGGTGAAAAAAATTCACTGTGCACGTGTCAGCCAGCGTATTGAAAAGGCCATGGACTGTACATGCTGAGATTTCAAACACAGAAGACAAACACTGCAAAGGACACTGAGGTTTAAACCAAATAGATAAGCTGTGAGAGAGCCTGGTCTTTTAAAAATGTTTTCTACATTAAATAAGGTGTTCAAGACATGGCAAAAGGATGCCATTGAGATATGAAGCAATACAAGAACATCTTGTTATGCTGTATCCATTTCAGGTAACCTTTGGGACAAAAAAATAAACTAAAAAAGATAAAAAAGAATAAACTGGCAGGAGAGATGGCTCCCTGGGAATGTGTTTGCTGTTCAAGCATGAGGACCTGAGTTTGGATTCCCAGAATCCATGTAAATGCCAGGAGTGGAGGTATGTATCTGTAATCCCACTCTGGGAAGGGGGAGACGGAATCCTCAGGGCTCACTTGACCATCCAGTCTAGTTGAATTGGAGAGTTCTAGGTTCTGCAAGAGAACTTGTCTCAAACAATTAGGTGGAGGGTGGCTGAGGAAGAGTTTCAACATGAGCTTCCTACCTCTGCATGCAAGCATTAGAGCACACACATGCACCAACACACATTCCAAACCCCCATACCCATGCCAAAGAGAATAAACAAGTCCTTCAATATAATGATAAAATAGGCAAAGAAAAGCCATCGAATTAAGAAGCACCATACATAAGCTTAAGTAATTCTTACTTTTTTTTTTTTTTTTTTTTACTTAATTCTAGTTCAGGCTGAACTGGAATTAACTATGTAGTCTCAGGGTGTCCTCAAACTCTCAGCGATCCTCCTACCTCTGCCTCCCCAGTGCTAGGATTAAAGGCGTGCGTACCACGCCCAGCAATTCTTACTATTTTGAATACACATTGCCAATTCTTGTTTGCTGAAAATTCCTCGAACATTCTCTGTTCTTCGTACACACTGCACAAAACCCTAGACTGCACGCTTACCCTGGCGAATGCCTATTCGCTTATATACATCATATTTCCCTCCTCTTGGTTTCTAGAACATGTCAGAAATATATGTTTTATATATCACAAAAAAAGATTACACAGTATTGCAGGGGATTTAAAAAAATATATGTGTATCTCACCAAGGACAAATTAAAGAATTGTTCTCACATTGTAACCCAAGCCCTGAGCACAGCACCAGGTTGATACACAGAACACAGCCACTGAGCTGCACTATAAAAATGACATAATGCTGTTCACTCCTCCTCTTAAGATCTTTAAATATGGTGACCATATTTTATAACCCCCAAACTCACACATACAATGTCATAAAATATTTTTGTATCATTCTCTGTACTTCAAACAGAAATAGGCTCATTTTAATGTCAAAATACTGGTCTTAATGGGCAGCTTGAGGGACTATTTGATATTTTTACTATTATCTAGAAACTTTGGAATTTTAAGTTGCCATAACTATGAAAGATGGAAGGGGTGACTTTATGCCCCTAGAATAGATGTCTAACCCTGGCCATCAACGTCTCATTCCCCCACTCTCCAGGCTCAAGCCTTTCTCCAGTGAAATGGCAGAAGGGCTGGGGAGATGGCTAAGTGGTTAAAGGTGATTGCATGCAAGCTCGCTGGCCCAAGGCTCAGTTCCCCAGCATTCTTTTCTTGTCTCTCTTTGACCTGTATGAAGCATTCAGATGAAGGGTTAAACTGGTTAAGAGGAGACAATTGAGGTGGCACCAGTGTATGTGGCAGTACTTAACTGTGGAGCCTTAACCTCTCTAGCCCTGGACATTTATCTCCTTTTAAATTTCATAAAATATGATTTGATTTAGCTTGTTTCTTTCCTTATACCCTTTCTTCACATTATATTTTAAACATTTTATTTGCTATTTATTTATTTGGGAGGGAGAGAGAGAAAGAGAATATGAGTGGGTATGCCAGGACTTCCTACCAAAGCAATTGAACTCCAGATGCATGTGCCAACTTGTGCATCTAGTACAGGCTTTGCAAGCAGGCACTTTTAACCACTAAGCCATCTCCCCAGCTCATCACATGATTAAAATACATGGCATATGAAAATTTTCTTAAAAGTAAATGTCAAACTGGGTGTGGTGGCTCACACCTATAATCCCAGCACTTAAGAGTCAGAGTAGGAGAATGGCCAGCCTGGGCTACAGAATGAGTTCGAGATCATCCTAGGCTAAAGTGAGCCACTACCTCAAAAAAAAAAAAAAAAAAAAAAAGGGTTTGAGGCCAGCCTGGCACTACAGAGTAAGTCAGCCTGAGCTAGAGTGAAAGCCTGCCTTTGAAAGCCTGCCTTGAAAAAGCCTGGCCAAAAAACCAAAAGAGTAAATATATAACCACATAAGCTCTTCTGCTAATTTTGTAGAAGTTGATAAATTATGTTAAAATTCAAGCAGGTTTCTAAGCTGTGAAAAAGATAAATGACAAGGGGGAAGCCAGCAATTTTCACGAATGTCAGGAAATAAAAAAAGAATCCTACACCATTATAAAGATCTCCTCCCTAAACTGTGCACTGTCTGGAAGATTCTTTAAGGCTAATACATTAATATGCAAAGAGATTCATATAGCAGTCCCATAAGCAAATATCCCACACGACTCCAAAGTGTTATCCTTCATTAATAAACATGTGCTGATGTTTTTCTATATGTAATTGGCATAAGAAAAAGAAGCATAAACAGCCCCAAAGGAAATGTGCCATAACATATGGGATTATTGAACATACTATATAAATGTGTTTTTTCCTTCCAGTTTTCATTTAACTGTCCGTCTGTTTTTGAGGCAGAGTCTCACTGTGTTCAGGTTGACCTGGAGTTCATGATGGCCTGGAAGTCATTAACAGCGATGATATCATACCCAGCTTCAGATTGCCATCTATTTGAGTGTCTAGTTTTCTGAATAAATAATTTTATATGCATTTATCCTTCTAATTTGTACTCCTTTTGGAAGCAGAAATTACTTCCATGTAAAGAGATGAGAAAACAGAGACATGAAAGACTAATTTGCCTAAAATCACAAAGGTGAGAAGCAGAAAGAGAAGTAGGTCTAGGATGTGGCTCTACAGGTCTGCAAGGGCTGGGCTTTTAACCATTACCCTCCTCCCCCAACAGCAGCAGCAGCCGCAGCAACAAAGTGAGAGGCACAGGCAGTGCAGTGCAGCGCAGTGCAGTGTAGTGTAGTGTAGTGAGGTGAAAGCCAACGCTACCTACAGCAGAAGATTCAGGACATTGTGGGACTGGCAGCACTATGAAGTCTAGAAAGACTGATGTGCAACCTGAGGGAAAAAAATCAATAGTTCTAGAAGCCCTTCTTCTATGAATATGGATGGCTTGGGTGCTCTCAAATCTTTTTCTATATAGGATCAGAAAACACAAGAAGGAATCTAACAATACTTTGTGATGAGAATAAATCCTCGGCAATTCAAAATGAGGAAAAATTATTCTCTTTTCTATCTTCATTGTTCCCTGCTTCTCTCATTATTCAGTAATATTTTGAGAAGGAATAAAGAAAAACATGTCTTTAAATAAAACCCAAGAGGACAATAATGGACTCCTTTTTAAAAAAATCACAGCATTCCCTTTAGAAGAAAATAACTCTAGGTTAAGAAATTGGGCCAAACACAGAAATAATTGTGTCATAGGTATGAAACTAAGTTTCAGTTTATAAATGGAAAAAAGTAAGAAAAATCAGTGGCAAAGGAACAAAGTGAGCCATGCAAATCCATGGAGAAGGTGAACCAGTGAACTTTCAACTTGAACCTAAAACTCCAAATTAAACAATTTGTTGCCTCAAAAAAATGCCAAAGCAGGGGGTGGGGGGAGAAAACTGTCATTGGTCTTTGATACTAGAACACAGAAGTGCTTAGTAAGGATTTATCAGGAAAGGAAGCAGGAGGGAGCTGTGTGCCTTAGTTGTTCTCAGGGATTGTGAAGAGCACCTGTCTTCCTTCACTCATCTGCTTGTCTTCACGTCTGTGCCCTCTACCTTCTTGTCCTGCTCTGCTCACACCTCCTCACTGCTGCCCTAACATGGCTCACAAGAAGATGACCATAAAATCCCATGTCTCTAAGTCCCGTGTTCAGTCCGCATCCCTTCGGTGAGACGGACTCACAAGCCACACCTCCGCGTTCTGTTCTTGCTCAGCTTTTCTTCTCATGGCTTGCAGAGCTTTCTTGATTTTCCTCCTCCCTGGTTGTTCCTTCTGCATCTCTTCCCCCTGCCAGCCTGTCAATGTCATGGTGTGCCTGAGGGTTATTCTGTACTCCCCTGACACTAATCCTCAACATTGAATGAATGCATCCACAGGCAGTCGACCCCCAACTGTGTTTCCACAGCAGCCTCTTTCCTAAACTCCACACTGAGGCATCCAATGACCCTATCACTTCCATAACATATCCAAAATTTGGCTCTTAATACCTTGCATTCTCCCAACCCCAGCCCCCAATCCTTTACTTATAGATTTTTCAAACTAGTTGATGGCAACTCCAGTCCCATCAGCTGCTCAGGCACAAAGCCACAGGATAATCCTTTTCTCTTGCTCCTGCCCACACTAAATGTGCCAGCAAAATCTGTAAGGCTCTACCTTCAGACTATTTCAGAGTTAACAACTTCTCCCACTTCCTCTACTATTATCCTAACCCAAACCACCATCCTCATACCTGGACTGTTGGAGGGCTTTCTAATTGGTCCCTCTGTTTCTACCTGCTCCCCAAAGTGTTCCTTTCAAAACCCAAGACAGATCATGTCACTTCTGTGCTCAACCCAAGAAAACAGCTCTCCCCGTGACTCATGATCAAAGCCAATGTCCTTCAAGACACAGAACGTCCTGTTCTATCTGTGTTTGCAACTCCCTAACCCTGGTCACCTCACCACCACCCCCCCCCGCAGCAATTTTTCTTCTTAATAACTGTTTCTGCTATCGTGATCTCTGCTATTCCTCACTATACATAGTAAATTACATTTTTAAAAAATCTATACACACATACATATAACTACCTCTACCTCCACCCTGATACAATATAAGCAGAATGGGTCCTGCTGGCCAGGAATGTTTGTTTTGTAGACTAGCCAGTGGGAGGTACATAATAAATTTTCAAATCAAAATTGCCTAATGGATGAATTTCTAGTCTCCTAGGAAATTATAAAGAGCTCAGTCATGTGATTGAATTTGTTTCCCTAAGAATTGCATTCCTTTCTGTCAAAGTGTGCACAACAGTAAATGCTTAATAATAAGCATTTGTTCAGTTCCTAAATGGTACTGTCATTGTCAATGGAAGGAATAAAACCTTACCACAAATACTGCTAAATCAAAACGAAAATAAAAACTGTGTGCCACTCATTCATTCATCCATTGTTCCATCTACCTAATATAAACTTGGGCAGTTGGAGCACTGTGCATAGATGTTATGGATAAAAATAGAGGGCTTAGTTCTTCTGCACAGAACAAAGAAATAGGAAATCACACAAACAAAATTCATCCTGTCAATGGTTTTGATGAAGGGAAGCCCTCTGTACAACAGGATCACTAATGCAAGCCCTAGGGAGGCGGAGGCTGTCAGGACTATTGTACTTGAGCTAAGTGTTGTTAAGAAGTTATTTAAGAAGCTAGCAGAAGTGTGGAGGAAGGGAGGAGGAAGAGACATCTTAGGCAGAGGACACAGCTCAGTATGGGAGTTCGGGGCCATGTGGAGGCGGAGAGGCGTGCACTCATATCACATAAGCGATTGTCATTAAAGTTGTAGACCCAAGCTTGTACTTTAGGAAAATCAACAGTAAGCAGTATGGTAAATGAAGCTTGAGAAAAGTATGAAGTTTAAATTCACAGTTAACAACACAGCAAAGGTTGGTAAGAAAAAGAGCTCCAAGATTTGTAATTCATTTTTAAAAAATATTTATTTATTTATTTATTTATTTGAGAGAGAGACAGAAAGAGGCAGAAAAAGAGAATGGGTGCACCAGGGCATCCAGCCACTGCAATAGAATTCCAGATGCATGCGCCCCCTTGTGCATCTAGTTTACATGGATCCTGGAGAATCAAACTGGGATTCTTTGGCTTTGCAGGCAAATACCTTAACCGCTAAGCCATCTCTCCAGCCCTGTAATTCTTGATAACTACTATTATCATCATTATTATTTACCATCCCCCCAGTAGACTCCGAACATGGAGGGAAAGAGGCCTGAAGTAATTCTTAAACACACCCTGACTTTAACTCCAAAATAAATGGATCAAGGAACAAATAAATGTTCAAGGAAGCCATCCTGCATCCCTCAGCTCACTAGGGAGATTATGGTGACAGTCACGAGAACATTTACAATGCCAGCATGCCCACTCTCCCCTACATCTAATCCTTTTCTTTCTGGGATATGCCAACACCAAAGAGCTACCTGTCACTTGAAGGTCTGGTAATCCTGGAGGGCAACAGTAAAATCTTCTTTTGTCCTTCCAACAAGAGTTGCTTGAATCACAGGAATGATTACCTCAAACACAAAACATCTTTCCCAGTTGTCTTCTTTCAGAGGTACTTTGTTAGCCAAGCCTGGAGGTTAGTTTGGCTTTAGACACCACTGTTGGTAGTTGGAAAGGAACCAGGATGATGATGACTTTACTACAGATAGGTAAGGAAAAGCAGAAGGTTCTCTGTGGTCTAATTTCAGTCATGATGCCTCAGAATTTGTTAGTGAGTGATTACTAAACTGCCTCTAGAATTCATTCCAGAAGTTTAGAAAGGACAGAGTCAAAATAAGATATACAGGGCCCTGGGTATATGCACCATATACCATTTTCTCTTGTAGAGAAGCACTGGAAATTTGGTAACAATGCAAAAATCAAAGGATGAGCCACTTGACATAAAGGTCACTAGGTCCTGTATGTGAATGTGCATTTCAGTGCCGTACAAACACATCTAAACTATCTAGGAAAACTGAGAAGAAAAAAATAGGAAAATGGGAGGAAAGCTTTATTAAAGGGACAGAAAGCAAAGTATGATTCCAAGTCCCCAAAGAAGGTCCAAGAGGTAGGTGGGTGTTCAAATGCACAAGACTCAGATATTGATGTGATCTGCCTAACAAGCTGTATCTGAAATCAAGAATCACTTTATTGTGATTTAAAATATTTAATGAACTTTAAAAAATGATACTAGCTTTTTGGAACAAATTGTGATGTTTAGTGGTTTGTTTCAGAAGTTGAATACAGGTAATGACAAGCAATGTCTAAGTCCCAATTCTAGAATATGTTCAAAGGGACCTTTTCTTGTGCTTGAATCCTTTTAGTCAAGAGTAGAGTGAATCTTCTATGAAATAAAGTAAAAAATGAGCTGAGCCCGGTAGGGCATGCCTTTAATCCCAGCATTTGGGAGGTAGAGATAGGAGGATTACTGTGAATTTGACGCCAGCTTGACACTACATAGTGAATTTCAGATCAGCCTGGGCTAGAGTAAGACCCTGCCTCAAAAAACCAAGTAAATGGAATAAAGTTTCTCGTGTATTGCTTAATTCCTCTAAACTTAAATGTCTGCTTTTGAGGAGAATTTCATGAAAAAAATGAAGTTGAGCCTGTTATTATTTAGGTAATAAAAGGTTTGGATCATTCTTGGAATCTTGTTACTTTTTCCTTTTAAAAAAATGAGGGCTGGAAGAATGGCTTGACAGTTAAGGCACTTGCCTGCAATGCCAAAGGACCCAGGTTTGATTCCCCAGGACCCACATAAACCAGATGCACAAGATGGCACATGCACCTGGAGTTCGTTTGCAGCAGCTGGAGGCCATGGCATGCCTATTCTCTCTCTCCCCACTCTCTGTCAAATAAATAAACAAACAAATAAATAATTTTTGAAATGACACAAATATCCATAGGGTTTTCTTTTTTTCCTTTTTTCTTTTTTTGGTGGGGGAAGAGAGAGGAAGCAAACTGGTTCTTGCCTTTGTTTCCCTAGGAATGATACATCTAAAAACAACTGAATCAATTTGATAGTGTATAAATCAAATATAACAGTTATATATGTATATATGTGTAAATATACTTAATATAACAACATTTACTTAAACAAAATAATAAAAAAACTAAGATGGAAGGCTTATTTCTCACTTCAAATAGAAAATCACTTTTAAAATAAAGCATGTTAAAGTCTTGAAATATGATCTCATTCTACATACTTTCATATTTTTCCTATTAAACAAGAAAATAATCCTGATATTGTACAATACAGTAATATCTAAAGGCATCATTTTCAATAAACATTATTTGATTTAAAATAGAAGTATTAGCACTAACACATTAACAAGTACACTACTTAGCTGGAAAACAGGGTCTAACTCAAATCCGGAAAAAAAAAAAAAAAAAAAAAAAACAGCCAAGAAAAAAACCAAGGACCTAATTCTAAAGGGAAAACCCTAGGAATGAGGGCTTGAGAAAGTCACCTTAGTTTTCTCATCTGTTAAATGGCAAAAGTACTAACACCTCTCTCACAGGGCCGTTACGAGTACTAAACAAACTTATTACAATTATTATATATCATATATAGTTAATGAAAATGGTATGTAGGCCTATATTGAAGGCTCAAATAATACTGACACCAGTGACTATTATTATTGACAAAACTGGTGTTATTAGATCATGTCTCACTTTCCAGGCAGGAAGGCCAACAGTCTTGTAATCTTTTGAAAATCTTGGCTGTCAAGTAATGACCGCCTCATTTCACAGAGTGATCACTAAAGAAACTGCTCAATCTTCCTAAAATCCACAGCAAGAAGCAGACAAGGATCAGTGAGTCTGATGCATCAAGGGAGGGGGACACCTACAAAAAGAGGAATGAGGCTGTGGTTCATTTTCCAGTGAGCTAGACTCAAATTCAACAGCAGAAGTCACAAAGCGAAACAACTGCTCACAGTGACAGCTGCAGATTCCATACCCCTTCATGGTCCAGCACTGTTGTTAGTGCATTACAGATACTGACCCACTTAATCCTCACCACAGCCACCTGGCTCCACAGTCTGTATTCTGAATCACTGTAATATGCTGCCTGTCTCTGAGCAAGCTACTGAACTGCTCCGTGCCTCCCTTTCCTCACGTATAAAATGAAGAGCACGGTAGCACTTACCTCAGATGACAGTGGTGAAATGAATACATTCAAAACTTTGGTTCCGGGGGACAATGCCTTGTATATAACAAGCACTTCAGTATTTTTTAGCTAAAAATTATATCAATTCTTAAGGGAAAAAAATGACTTGCATGTCAACAGGCTGTCTTAGCTGTGATGAGTAATGTGATACGAAGGTCTATCATGTAATCTTGCCTGTAAGGGCTGCTTCTCTAACTACCTAAAACCAGCCATGAAAAAATATGGCCAAAAGTGTGAGGCCAGGTTCTCCATGTACTTTGGCATGGCGGATGTTATCATCTTGAAAAAGGGGTCCACTCAATCACCCTCTGCTCCCTTCACGGACCATCCTCGATGCTCTGGCCCATAATTCACACTGCACTTCCTACTGGACACTGAATTGCTTCAGAGTGTACTTTAACTAGTCCCAACTTAGCCTATTCCCAAACTGAGTCTGTTTAACCCACTTCCTTTATGCCTATTATCTAAATGCAACATAACGATCAATGTGGGTTGGTTAGCCTTGTATTTACTCTTAAGTCCTTAACAGATTCTCAGAGCAACATTAAGTATTTCATTCAAGCTTTCAAATTCACTCCGGACTCCATTCTCAAATATGCTATATTCATCAATCATTAGGAAATGGAAGCATTCATATGTAAATTCTATTTATAACACATATTATATGTGTGTATATCTTCCATACCCCTTAACTCCTGTAAAAGCAAACTATTTGCACATGTGCTGCTGACTGTGCCTACCCTTTGTATTCTCTTGGTTACAGAGAGGGGAAAATATATGTTACACCATCTTCCCTGATTCACTGGCTAACAACCACTTTTCCTCAAACTTCTTCTATTAATCCATAAACCTGCCCATAGGGAGGAAAAAAATTACTCAGTCCTGCTTCCTGCCCAGTTTTACTGCTAAGTGTCTTGAGAGGTCTCCTGTGGTAGGTGTGTAATGGGCTGAACGAATCATCAGTGTGACTCATTGGAAGGCAATTGATGCAAGACACTCTTAGCTGGGCATGGTGGAACACGCCTTTAATCCCAGCACTCAGGAGGCCAGGGTAGGAGGATTGCCATGAGTTCGAGGCCACCCTGAGACTATACAGTGAATTCCAGGTCAGCTTGGGCTACAGCAAGACCCTACCTCGAAAAACAACAACAACAACAAAAACCCCAAAACAAACAAACAAACAAACAAACAAAAAAACAAAAGACACTCTTGATGACAATTTCAAGTATGCTTAAAGGTTCTGGCATCTGCAAGCTGAGGGTTTGGTAACCATTATTTCTTCCATTTACACTACTTTTCAAATAAATATCATAAAGCAAAATATATCACAGATGTTAATTACACATGACAAACTATACTTTAAATGCTACCCATTCCTTTCCGATTTCTTCCTAAAGTTCATAGACTGATGTACTAATACTACAAAAATGTTTTTTTTTTTAGGGTAATTCTCACATGAGGTAAGGAATGATGATGAAAATTACTAACAAAATTGTGGTAATTTAGCTAATTTAAGACTTAGCATCTATAGAAAACAATAAGCTTATAGCAATAAAGGCTTTCATGCATTCACAGAAAGGATGTAGTAATGGATCTAGAATAGGAGAACACGAGGCATTTAAGGAGGCCAGCCAGTGAGCGTGCAACACAGACAAGGGGAGGAAGAGGCCAGGGCCAGATCCTTCAGGGCCTCCTATTCATACATTTTGGTACACTCACAAGAACAATAGGAAGCAAATAATTCCAAAAGGATAACTATAGCTGCTTTAGAGAATGACTATAGTGTGATGGGAACAAAATGGAAGTCAGAAGCCAATGAAGGAAATGATGGTAGCTTGGATTAGGCTGCCAGTAGAAATGGAACTGAGAGGATAGATTTTAGGAGGAAAAAAAAATCAGTAAAATTTGTCTAGTGATTACACATGGGAAGAAAGGAAGAGAGATGTCAGTGCCATGTTGATTTCCTGCATTTATATACACACATACATGGAAATGCAGAATTACATATCTTGTACAACACACACCAAATTAACAGAAATTACCTGTGAGCAAGGATGATGAATTTACATAGAAAAGGCAGACTTGTTTTTTCACTATAAACATATGTACATTGTTTAAATATTTTATAATCAGTAGGTATACATTATTTTCACAGTTATAATTCACATGCAATAAAAGGGGGGGGGAGTGTTTGCCTGGCTGGAAAGAATAGAAATATTTTAGGGAAAAGGAACAACCTACCAAGGGCACATGAAAGTTCATGGCATTTTTAAAGATATTAAGCAGTCAAGTATTTGCAGAGAAAAAAGGACAGGTATGAGGATGAAAGACAGATAATTTTAGAATATGGCTAGATTACAAAGGAAGTTACAGAACAGCCTGGGCTGCAGGAAATGCAGAACCACATAAAGTTTTTAAGTATGAAAGTGAAAAGAAAAAAAAATCAAGTTTATGGTTTAAAAATTTCACTCTAGATCCAGTGTGAAGACTGACCAAAAAGGGAGATAGGAGATAGGAAAGGAGATCACACAGACAAAAGCTCAGTCAGGAGTGGCATTGAGCTTCATTATAGAAGTAGTTCACGGAAGTTGGTGGGTTAGCTGGATGGAACAGATAGGGAAAAGGCAATGACAAAGATGCTTCCATAGGGTCTAGTTTAGGAAATCAGTCAGAATGAGGCATCCCTTAGAACTGCGAAGTCAACCTGCAAGAACAGTTACGATTGGAGACAGTAAATTTTGTCTTGAAGATGCTGTTAACGTTCCCCTAGAAGCAGGTCAAGGTACCCAGGAAACCAGATATATAAGCTTGAGTTGAGGAAAACTATGGACCAAAGGATAAGCTCTCCATTACCCAGAATGTTTTCCACATATGGACGCAATCTTACTCTTGATGCCATTGCACTGAAACTTGAGGCAACTGTCTAGAGAATTCACCAGATAGCTCTATTTATTTTCATTGTTGTAAAAGCTCCACACGATTATTAAAATCTGGAGGCAATAACTTTAAAAAGGAAGTAGGAAATTTTTTTGTCTTGGTCTTTCTAAAAAAGCCTTTTATTATGTACCCCTTCTCATTTTTGTCTCATCTATCATCTATCAATCAATCAATCTATGGTAGATGAAGTATTATAAAGACATATAAAATCCATTTGCTATTCTGTCTTAATTGGTAGAGTACTCCATCATTCTACTTTTAACAAACCCTAAGTTAAATAGTGACTACCTTGTGATTCTTGGCTGATAATTTTTCTCTTGCAAATCACCAGTCCTTAATTAACTAACATTCCCAAGGCAATCAACCCAGCTGTCAGTTTGACCAGAGGTTAAACAACTTAGTCCTGTTGTTTTGCACTGTCAGAAAGTCAAATCACACTGCACCTTTGTCTAACGATGCCCTAGTTTTGAGGGAGATAGAAAGGAAGGACCTGTTGGCAAGGAAACGGCTGCTTCCTTCTTGAGCACGGGAAGATCAGAAAGGTGACAGATGGGCAGAACAGAAAAGCAGCCAAAAGCTGCTCTGGTTTCTTATTGGCAAGAACTTTTTTGAATGGAGGCATGACTGGATATTTGAAGCATAACAATGACTGACTGAAAGAGTACTGTCTGCCTAGATGCTGTGCTGAAGTCCAGCAGTGCTTCCCACACATTGGAAAAACAAAGTTTGAAGTGGTACAAAGAGCCTTGCCTTAGCCTATATGCAGTGAGCAGTCTGCAAGGCACTGTCCTCCTGAACTTTTAGGATTATACCCCAGAATGCACTTTTTGGTTAAAAATATTTTTAAAAAGAAAAGTTTGATTTTTTTGTAAATTACATTGGCACTAGTTGCTAGAATTACTATCAAAAGTTCATTAGAAAATGATTTTCTTAAATGTTTACTTTTATACTTTTATATACTTATTTTTAAAAGACTTACTGCAAAATTTCATTTCTTCTTGTAGCATTCCCCCTCCCATCCACTTCTGTAGCTAGGAAATTAAATATCCTAAATTTCTGGATTTCTGGATAAAATAGACAACCATCAAATTGATATAACTAACATATTTCTTAAAAAGCTGTAAACAGGTTAGTGTTTTTCAACAAATGGAAATTAGCAATCACTGAAAATAACATTAAAAACTAGTGTGGCCATGAAGTATGAAATTTTAAAACATCAGTTTACTGTACTGAAATTCAACATTTATATTTTCATCAGAACTTAATAATCCCATAAATAAATAGAGCTCTCAATTATTAAAAAAAATCAAGGGATAACATATGTATTTAGACATATTAGCAGCGTAAAATGTATGCTTCAACACACTTATTGGGAAAAAGTCTGAAAATATTACTACACTGAATAGATGGGGCATCCGCAGGAACCTGACATAGAAATTCTCTAGAATAACATTTCAGGAAATTCCAAAAAAGGAGGAGGGGGGAAAAAAAGGAAAAGAGTCAAATAGGAAACAGCTTCGACTTAATCGGCAAAGTTCAGTGCTTGCTCTAACTTGATTTTTTTCTGTCTCTCCATTGCAAAACAAAACAAAAACCAGAAGTTTCAAGGTGTGTGAATCACTTAGATGAAAGTTCGTCGACGGGAATAAAGGGAGAGGCCGCTTGGGTAGGCGACACGGGAGAGTCGGTGGTAGTGCTGACTTTCGCTGGTGAGTTACAAGAAGATCCGGCACTGCTGCCGTTTCCACCCAGGGTATCTGAAGACACACACACACCCGGCTCTGACAGCTGCGCAACGTCAGAAGAAAGCATGTTGGTAATACCCTGGAAAAATCTCTTTGGCTGATACTCAGTTTCCATTTCACATTTTCTTTTCAATGGTCCAAGAACACTTGGTCTGATGCAGTTGATGGGACTCTGGCTTCTCCGGGTGGTGAATCGCGTCGTCGGGCTGGGGATAGGGCTGGGAGGCAATCCATTGCTACTCACAAAACTTTGCAAGGACGGTGAGAAACACTGCTTCCCAATGCCCCGGGTGGGGGACGGCGCCGGTGACACGGGAATGAAATCGATGCGCTTAGGGGAGGCGGATTTCTCCACGTCGTTGTCACTCAGGCTGAAACTTTCCTCCCAGGAGTGGCTTATCTGCATTGCAGTCTGCACCTCGCGTTCGTGGACCGTCTCTCGGTTGATCAAGTCCATGCCCTCCTCCTGCTTGATCTGGTGCAGGCGGCTGCTGTGCATGCGGACCGGGGAGGCCGGCAGCAGCAGGCCGTGGCGGCTCGGGAACGTCGTGCTGTTCCGCCGTGCGCTCGGCGCCTCGGCCTGGAACACCGGCGAAGTGTCACTGAGGCCGTGGATCAGGGGGGCGCTGTTAGACCTCCGCAGGCCCCCGCCGCCGCCCTCCGCCGGGCTCCCGCCCGAGCCCGGGGGCAGCTCCAGGTCCAGCTCCATCTTCTCCTGAGCCATGTCGTCGGGGGCAGGGAGGCAGGGAAGGTGCTAAAGTCAGGGCCCTAGGACGCCCATTCCCTGCAGCCCAAGGCCGCCGCTGCAGCCGCCGCAGCCACCGCCGCCTTCCACAATCTGTCAGCAGGCTGGCCCCTCTGCGCATGCGTGGCCCTTCGCGCAAGCGCCCTGACACGCCCGTCCTGGAGGCGCTGGTTTAATGCGTAATCGCGGCGCCGCAGCCGAGGCGGAGGCGCGCGCGGTGATTGGCCAGCCGGGCACTACGTTAGCTTCCGCAAATAGCTATTGGGCGGGAGCTGGCGTTTGGGCTTGTTAGCGAGGTTCTCTTTTTTTTTTTTTTTTTAATTTTTTCAGAAAGTGTGTACTTAATCAACAAACATGACGGGGGCTTTCTATGATGGGCAGTGAGGACTGGCCTCATCGGGGAGGGCTTCCCAGAGGACAGGACCATCTCCTGAAATCCCAAGGACGCCACCTGGGCGCTCCGTAAAAGTCGGAACTGGAAGCGGGAAGCAGGGACGCGCGGGCTGGGTGGCCCACGGCAACCGGTGGGGAGGAGCAGTGTTGGCCTGGTGGGGACCAGAGCGAGATTCTGGTCTTTTCTTGAGAACAATGAAAACCAGCGTTTTCAAGCACGGGGTTCCAGTAGCAGCCGAAAAGTGCTCTGGCTGAAGAACAGAAGCTTGGGAGAGGAAACGTACGAAAGCCGAAAGGCCGAAGAGAAGGGCAATTGACACTAAGGCAGCACTGGGAGAGGAGACGGCGGGAATGGCAAATTTGAAACTGTTGAGGAGGTTAGGGGAGACTTGTGATTGTACAATTATTGTTTCTACGGCCGTATTTCCGACCCCAAACATAGGTTCATTCAGTATGGGGACTAAATGTAACGAAACACTATTCTTGGCTTATGTAATGAATATAAAACTTTGCATCTGATTAAAAGTGGGTTTAGCCAGGCGTGGAGCGCATGCTTTAATCCCAACATTCTAGAGGCAGAGGTAGGAGGAATGCTGTGAGTTTGAGGCCAGCCTGAGCTAGAGTGAGACCCTACCTCAAAAAAACCAACCAACAAACAAAAGCGTGGGTTTATGTTTGTTCCATTATTCAGTTAAGTCTTCCTACCCTGAATTACCACTTACTATGCCAGATACAATGTAGGACATGTAATCTTTTACGAGGACATTTAATTCCTATTGGGTGGGTCTAGGGGAATGACAAATAAACAGGCAGTTTTTTAATTGTGATAAACCTTAGGAGCAGATATAGTGAGATGCTGTGAATACTACTGAGAGAAGTCAAGGATAATTAGGTAGAGTTAAGATGTAAGACAAAAAGCAAGCCATGAGGACATCTGGAGGCTCAGTGTTCCGAGAATCAGGACAAAAAAGTGCTAATGCCCAAGGCAGCCTAAGTCTGGGGAGAGCAGGAAAAGAGAAGGAGTATGACTGGGAGAGCGAGACAAGAGGGTTAACAGACTGGGGATCATTTTCCATGATGAAAAAAACATTGTGGAGTTTTAAGCAGGGGTTTCATATCCACTTGGTTTTATCTTATTATTGTTTGCAATGGAGTCTCACTAAATTCCTGGCTTGTGTAATGCTCCCTCACCAGGCATACAGCATCACACGATGCTTTAAGACCATTTTGAATTGGTGGAAAGTAGGCTGAAAGAGGGCAAGAGCAGAGGCCAAAAAATAGATTAGAAATCTGTTGCTCAAGAGTATTGGACTAACGTTAGAGCAGTGATCATGGGAGAGATTCAAGGACTCAGGGTATGTTTTAGAGATAGAAGTAATAAGATTTGTAAATGGATTAAATGTAGATTTTTTTCAACAAAATAAGTAATTCAAAGAGGACTCAGACTTCTGTGTGAAACTAGAAGATGATAGTATGTGCTGAGGAAAGGAAGGTGTGGACATTAAGAGTTCTGTTTAGGCAGGGTTGAGATGGAGGTGGCTATTAGATGTCCATATAACTAATTTAAATTGATAGTGATTTCTGTTCAATCTCTTCTTCTGCAGCTGAAGAAAGTAAGATATAGAGAAGATATGTGACACAGTCATTACTATTCGGCATGCTCAATAAAGGGAGCCAATACTAAACTCTTGTTTTCCAATCCGTATGTCCTTCTACTGTTGCTTAAACAGGTTTTATTTGAAGTCCTTGCTAAATTTGGTTACGTACTGTTACGTTCTCATCCCTACAATCATAGAATCAGATTCAACTGGTTTACAAGTGCCAAACAGTGGTCAAAGCACTTCACATGCAATATCTATTAAATTCTCGCAACAGCCCTGTAGGGTGGGAACTCTTATTGACCCCATATTCAGGGCACACTGAAACAACATCCACAGGATGACAGTGGCAGGGCCTGTCCTCTGGCTCCAGGGCCTCAGCATGATGATGTTACCTCCAGATTCTATGATGCTTCAGGACCAGGAAAAACTAGTTCTAGACTGTTTGGGTAGGGAGCTTGTACAGACAGTGGTATGAGAATTTTAACAGATGGCATCTTATATAGAAGAACATGATTATAAAACAGTGTATTTGGGCTGGAGAGATGGCTTAGCAGTTAAGGCGCCTGCCTGCTAAGCCTAAGAACCCAGTTCCAATCTCCAGGTCCCACATTTAGCCAGATGCAAAGTGATGCAAGGGCGCAATGCTGCACTTGCCCACAAGGGGTGCACACATCTGGATTTCGTTCACAGCAGATGAGAGACTGCTGGCGCGCCCATTCTCTATCTGTCTCCTTCTCCCTCTGTCTCTGTCTCTCTCCAAAAATAAATTTTAAAAAAAAATTTTTTTAAAAAATAGTGTATTTGGCTAACAGATGAAGTAAGTGGGGAAAGATAAGTAATGAAGTGTGTATATTGAACATACGAGGCCATCAGGAGCCTCTGCAGGTTTTGACAAGAGGAATGACACATTGAGAGCTATGCTTGAGGATCTGCCAGGTATTTTGAAGGAGGAGTGATGTCACATAACAGCAGTGAAAGGACCAACGATTTGCCTCCTCACTACCAGGAATTTAAAACCCTACAAAGTCCTGTTTCTCCTCACTGATTTTATAAATTCAATACTGATTACATACCAGTATTGTTAGACAGGGACGATTGAGGTTCAAAAACTGGGAAAGGCCCTAGTACATTCCTCCTAAGAACAACAGTCTGAACCAATGGGAATCAAGGTCTCAACCCAAAGCCCTAGATGCTGCCTGTGGAATTTCTCATGGATCACAGGAGAATTTGCCGACTGACTGAGATGAAATGAGGTTCTGAAACAAAGCAGGAAAGAGCAGAAGAAGGAAATATATTTAGGAGACAGTGAGGCTGCAACAGAACCTTCATGCACACAAGATGAAGACAGAAGAGGCAAAAGTGACGGATGTCGGGTGTGAGTGGAAAGAATAGTACAACATTAAGCCAAAACAGCAGACCAGAAAAACTAGATAAATAAACATTAAATAGAGAACCTACTTTGTAATATCCATAGCATATTAATTTGCATATTACTAAATTACAAATGTGGCTCAGCTATGCTGATTCATCCATGTCTGATAAGCAGTTATTACTGTCACTAATAAAGCACAGTGATTGAAGTAAGTTCTTAGAACAAAACATCTGTCTATGTCATTTAGTTTTTGCCTGAACACGCCAACTAGAGACCTGTTTATTTTCTGTTTCTACCCTTGTTCCTATAGTTGATTCTCTACCCAGTATTCAAGACAATCCTTTTTTCAACAGCTTGAATCACCACTTTTCTGTTTGGAAGCCTTTGATTTTGTTGATTCCCACTCAAGAGAAAAACCAAGGTCATTCCAAGGCCTGAATGGGTTCCTGCTCTCCATCTGATCTCCCCTCCTGCTATTTCCCCTTTCACTGCTTTCCATCCAACCTCAGAGGCTTGCTAGCTACACTCCAGTCCACCAGGTCCTGCCTCACTCCACTTGGATGACTCTTCCTCTGATGGACATCCACACTGCTTGGTCCTTTCCTGGGTTGCCTGAGAGGCTCTCTGCCATTCCCTTACAGGAAGCACCAGCAGTTCCCTATGCCATCCTGCATTCCATGCCCCATGCCCTGCTTTAATTTCCTCCAGGAGTGAGTGAGCTTTCTCTAATCTCCATCCCTACCCCTATCTCTGTTTGCTTGCCTCTTTGAGAACATATGTTCCACACAAACTTTGTTCTGGCCTATATGTCTACTACCTAGATCATAGACTGTCAAAGATGACATAGTGCTTATTGAGCCCCTGTATGAATGAATAGTAAGGAATGAATGAATGAACTAATATAGCTTTATCCAAAAGGAAAGAACTATAATCTGCAAAAGCTAGCCTAACTGGCTTCTCCTAGGTGCTCTTTGCTTTGAGAGTTACTTTTCTTACAGCAGGAATATTATTATTATTTATAATACCCTCCAGCCCACACAGGCAGTTTACTTGAATGAATCATTATACCAGCTAAGAAATTGAAGCTTTAAGTTTCCATTTCTTTTCAATCATATGCTGACATACACTTGACAGAACTAAAATGCCCTGTGCAAAGGATCTTAAGCCATATTTAATATATTGAGTTACTGCTTCCTCCCAAAGGAATGAAAGACATTAGAGAAAACAGCAGCTATAAGTGCAGTTTGGACTGTTGCAAAGGAGTTTTGCCACAGGCAGGATCCAAGGGACCTTGTGTGACTCAGGTACCCTTCTGGTTTCACTCTGTGAATGAAACACTTATACAGCTGACATACATGTTTATACCTATACCATAAAATGAGGCATATATTCAATAAACTTTATTGTGATTTTAAAAATCTAATGGGTAACTTTTAAATAAACTTCTATGGCATTTTCCCACTATTAAACCTGTAAGCACATGGCATGGCAAATTTGAAATGCAGATCAAATAATTGTGAAATAGTAGTGTGTTTATGTGCATAATCTGAAATGGGTGGTAACTATTTCAGCATCCCTCATTAACCAGCATCATCAATATAAAGTAAAATATTGCAAACAAATATTGTTTAATGAAAGCACTGGGGGCATAGGAGTGTGTGTTTGTTAGAATGTGTGTGCCCCAATTGACTCAGGAGTTTTTAAAAAATGTACTTAGTTATTTGAGAGAGAGAAAGAGGCAGAGAGAGAGAGGGAGAGAAGAGACAGAGAGATAGAGAATGGGTGTGCCAGGGCCTCCAGCTGCTGCAAACATACTCCAGATGCATGCGCCCCCTTGTGCATCTGACTTATGTGGGTCCTGGAGAATAGAATTGGGATCCTTTGGCTTTGCAGGCAAATGCCTTAACCACTAAGCCATCTCTCCAGCCCGACTCAGGAGTTTTACTAAAGCTTGTAACTTGGATTTACAGCTGCCTGACTGGAAGAGATGTCACTGTGGATGAATCCTAGGGTCCAGCCTTAAGGTGTTACTGGGGGCAGATCTGAATTCCAGCCTATGGTAGGCATTGGGGGTTCTGCTGCTGGAAGTTCGTGCTCTTGCTTGTGGTTCTGTCTGTGTGGTTGTGTCTCTCTGCTTGGATCTGTAAGAGGGCCAGGTTCTTTCACCATCATTGGAACTTCCCCTGGATCTGTAAGCTTCAAATCCCTTCCTCTCATAAACTGTGTCTGGTTTGGAAGTTTATCCCAGCAGCACAGGGCTGACTACAACAGAGTATTAACTGGTATGAAAATTTGGAAAAAAAAATTGTTGGTGCATACTGAAAATGTATATGCATGTCCTATTAATTAGAAATCCTACTCTTGGCCTGGAGAGATGGCTTAGCAGTTAAGGCATTTGCATGCAAAGCCAAAGGACCCAGGTTCAATTCCTCAAGACCCACGTAAGCCAGATGCACAAGGGGCACATGTGTCTGGAGTTCAATTGCAGCGGCTGGAGGCCCTAGCGTGCCCATTTTCTATCAGTCTCTCTTTTCTCTATCTCTCTCTGCTTGCAAATAAATAAACAAAATAAAAAAGAAAAAGAAATCCTACCCTTGGGAATACAACCAAGAGAAATGAGTGCTTGTATCTACTAAAAGACAAACATAACAATACTTCTGAATTATCTCAAGCTGAAAACAACCCAGATATGTATAAACAAATGAGTGGGTAACATATGCATTGATATTTTCTACTCAGTGAGATGTTCTGTTCCATCATAGTGCTGGATGAAAGAAATGAAAGAGCACACACTCTGTGGCTGTACTGTTATAATGCTTAAAAATAGTTGAATCCAGGCTATGTAACTGAAAATAGTGGTTATGCTTAGTACCAACAGGGGGGAGCACAAGAAAATGTCCCAAACACTGATATGTATACATATAAAATTTATCAGATACTTGAGATTTGTATACTTTCCTATGTATAAAATTAGACCTCAAATGTTATCAATATGTCAAAAAACACAGGCTTAGAATGTAAACAGAGAAGAATAGAACAAGGTAGAACACAGACTAGAATAGAATACATAATTGCAGGAAGGAGGAAAAGAGAGGAGAGGAGAAAGAAAAGAGAATGCACTTCAATGGGAAGGGAGATACTTTGTGCAAACACTGTGATTCTAAGCTGCCAAATCTCCCTGGCACACCATGGTATCAGTGGAAGAGCAGCTTGCTGTCTTTGGCAGAAAGCAGACAGACATGCATAACTTAAGCTACGTTTCCCTGAGACCCCAAGCATGCAGACTCCAGGGGTGTCACATGACAAGATTTGCTGAGGTCACTTACAGATCACCGAAAGAGACACGATCTTACCTTGGCTCTGTTCCCACAGTGCCTTGAACCTAGCTACCTCTGAGAAGGCAGGAAGGAGGAAGCCCAGCTCACTGTCTTTTATTTTCTCCACTACAGTCTATGTATTGTGTCCAACCCAGGTCAGCTCTGTTGCCTTGGTGTTACCCGCACAGCACAGTTCAAGAAATGGAACAGAATTAAATTGTCACAAAGAACTCAGTGGGTGCTGTTAGAACATAGGTGAGTGATGATAATTCTAGTTACTGGGAACTTATCATAATAAAACAGCTAGCAGATGATCTCAGGAACTTATCTTCTGTGCATTCTACATTATTAAGCACCCACTACTAAGGCTCTCCGTGGTGTCTACCTTCATGTGACTTAATCTAAACCACAAAATGGTGAAGAAACAGCAAGAATCAGAACCCTATCAAGGGAATTCTGACACCCCTCAACTTTCCTTGTTAATGACAGCAAGAAAACTTCATACCATTGTGTGGAGTGGCATTCTTCATGTGGAGTAGGTAGGAAGGGTAGAAAGGGAAGAGGCTTATAGTCTAGGCCCTCAGCAAGGCTCATATAAACAAGCAAGGGTAACCAATATTTACTTTATTAAATTTTTCAAGACTATCAGGTAAGATGTAAAATAATTTAAAATATCCTTCAAAACCCACTTTCTAATTCTTTAAATCACTGATAGAATAGATCATTATCAAATATTTTAGGAAGTGTCCATCTTTTAGTAGCTTCTCTTTGGCACTGCACTCCTCCTAGGCCATAATCTAAGGCCAATATTGCTTACTATAGTCACATGCTTCTGTCTTCCTGTTTGCCTTTTCTTTTTAGGATTAACACATTTGTCAAGGGGGTGGGCAGTAAAAACCATAACGGCTTTTGGATAATGTATTAAGTAAAAAAAGAGTTGATGAATTTCACATGACATATAAAAATATGCAAAGACTGAACATCCAATCATATTTGGCTTTCTAGCTGGCTGGGAGCTGTGGTTTGGATGTCATCTCTCCCCATTTATCACAGGCGTTGACCTCTGCCTATAGCACCATGGGAAGGTGATAGAGACTCAAAAGATAGGGCCTAGTGGGGAAGTGTCTTAGGTCACTGGGGGCATGCAACTGAAGGGGACTGTGAAACATGAATCCCTTTCCCATCTCTAAGTGAACAGAAATCTACTACATGCTTCCACCAAGATGTATTTCTTTACCACAAGTCCAAAAGCAAAATAACTAAGGACCGAAGCCTACAAAACTGCAAGCTCAAATAAGCCTTTTCTCTTTTTAAGTCGATTATCTCAGGTGTTTTCTTATGGCAAAGGGAGGCTGGCTAACACATGGGTGTTTGAAAACCTTCTGAAGATGGCAATAAATGAGTACTCAGCAGGACTCTACCAAAGAAAACTCTGAACATGGAGTCAGCACTGTGACCTCTTACAAGTCTGGCAGCTTCTTGATGGTTCACTTCTCTCATTCATAAAATGGAGACATAGCCTCTTTGTTGTAAAGATCAAATAGTAGGGTATTCATTTGTAACAGGCTTGCACACAGTAAAGGCCCTATACAAACAGGTTTCTATTAACATACCCAATGCCATGATCATCCAGTGATTCCAACCCTATGTTTTCACTCCCAGAAGGTTTCCACTGTTCTTTTTGTTCCTTTAAGTTGGATTCAGTGAAGAGTCTCTCTTCATCTTCTTCCCCAGAGAGTAGTAATTTTAGAGTCATGCATTTTCTGTGGCCAAAGATGTATGGACTGACAGGTTCATAACTATCAGCTACAGAGTTTCTGAGAAGCAAAGAATGAGCAAAACTACATTTATACAATCTCTTCTCTGGGCCTATGTGTCTGAGACCATCCATCATTGAGAATGTGGTTGGACTGTGAATACTATTCCTAGAGCCAGCCATTTGTTAATCCCCACTGCAGTGGCAACCTTCCCCAGTAGCGCTGAACTTTTCAATTGGGACTAATCCAGAGGCTTATTCTTATTTATTCATTTAAAACCCTGCTTTGAATTATTGCTGTCATGTCCCTGTCCTTCTTGGCATACAATATACTGCACAGGGACACACATAATTTGGCTGTGCCTAGCAAATAAGTTCAGCCCAGCCTTTCATTTAAAAAAAATGAGTAAAGAGGAAGAAACTGGAAAATGACCCACATCTCAACAGTTACTGTTCATTAAGGCATGTCTTTACCTCAAAGTAGTGACGCTTGCAGATATGTTACGAGGAACACAGCACGCTAGAACACAGAAGTTGGAAGCAGATGTGCCAATCGAAAGCTCCCTAAGCAACATGGCTTAGGCAATGACTGTTACTATGATTATTTACTTGGAGGGTGACATTGCATCAAGAGTGACCTAAGGGCTGGAGAGATGGCTTAGTGGTTAAGGCACTTGCCTTCAAAACCCAAGGACCCAGGTTTGATTCTCCAGGACCCATGTAAGCTAGATGCACAAGGTAGCACATGTGCCTGGAGTTCATCTGCAGTGGCTGGAGGCCCTGGCATGCCCATACTCTATCTCTCTGTCTCTTCCTTCCTTCCCCTCCCTCCCTCCCTCTCTCTAATAAATAAATTAAAATTAAAATTAAAAAAAAAAGAGCGACTTAACCTCTAAGGCACTGGCGGATAAGCAAGGTTCACTGCAAAGGGAGAGGTCAGTTTGCAGTTTCTTCTTGCTTTTCCTTGCAGCCCTACTCTAAGCTAGACACACTAAATAAGCAACTAAAAGAAAAAGTAGTAAGGTTAGGGGCTTGATTTCCTATCTGATATTTTTTTATATTGAACACAACTGAAACTCAGTATTTGCATGATTTTTGTACCCATAACTCAATTTATTAGCAGGCAACAAGTTGTGTTTTTAATTAAAAAAAATTACATTTATTCATATATTTATTCATATTCATTTATTAATCAGAGAGTTGGGGAGAGAATGGCCACAGTAGAACCTCTAGCCACTGCAAATGAACTCCAAATGCATGCACCACCATGTGCACCTGGCTTATGTGGGTACTATGAATTGAACCTAGGTCCTTAGGATTTGCAGGCAAGTGCCTTAACCGCTGAGCTATCTCTCCAGCCTTTTTTTTTTTTTTTTTTTCCTTTTGAGCCAAGGTTTCACTTTAATCTAGGCTGACCTAGAACACATTCTGTAGCTCAGGCTGGCCTTTAGCTAGCAGTGAGTAATCCTCCTACCTCAGCCTTCTGAATGGTAGGATTAAAGGCATGCTTCACCATAGCAAACTAGAAGTGAACTTTTTTTTTAAAATCACAGATGGAGCTCAACTGTTTGAATTTCTGATTGATTAGGGAGTGGTATGGATCTTTCTTCTTCATTCTCCTTTTGAAAACTTCAGTCTTAAAATTATGATGTTTTCACTAGACAATGCTTCTGTCATTTAAATGAGGATATAGTGGTAGCTTACTCCACTGAGGGCACATGTGCCAGGTATCCTCCAAAGGATTTTGTGAATATTGTTTAATCCCTAACTCATCACTAGGATTATTATCTACTTCTACAGAGGAAGGAAATGAGATCTAAAGGAATTCATTAAATTACCCCAGCTGAGTAAGTAACTAAATGCTAGAGAAATCTGAGCCCACGGGTCTGGCTTCACTTCACTACTTGCCACTGACCCTCCTGAAATGCCTAGACTCCTCAAAGTTGCCATTTTTCCCAGGGCTCAAGGTGATCTTTTAAAAATGTTGTTAAACTTGCTGTGTCCTAATGAGAAAGAGATAAGTGGTCCATATGAGCTTATAGATATGAATAAGATCACAAAATCAACTCATTAATAATGCCCTGTTTGTCCCAAAACAGTCACAAAAGCTAATGCAAAGGAACAAACCTTAGAGGTTGGCTACAATAACCTTCACTAGTCAGCAGACCAAGGTCCAGAGAGAGCCAATGATTTTAAGGTCAAAAGGTACATAGAGATAGTATGGATTAAGTCCTTCAAGATTGCTTACTAAAGTTTGTCCCCTGGATTGTTTTCACTTTAAGAGTTTTGTAATGGCTTCCACTTCCACAGTGCTTCCTACAGTCAATATGCTGAGATCTTTCAAATCTTTATCTCTAGGCAGGGATGACCTATCTTCACACATCACTATCTGCCAGACATTTCTACTGTGTTCTGCGGGTTCTTCAAGCTTATCTTATCTATGAATGAACTCATTCACATCTTCCTATCCCAAACCTATGGTTTTTTTTCTTCTGAGGACAAATTGCACAACAATCTGTCATTCAACCAAATCCAAACAGTCTCTGCTCTCTTTCATCCTTATTTTGACTACCATATAGGACAGAGTTCAGCAAATTGCAGGAGGACTGATAGCAAAAGTCAGGAAAACAGAGGTGGAGAACCATGCCCCTCCTGGGGACTTGAGATTCTTCCTGCCTCAAAGTTTCTCCCTAAGGAAGGGAATCAGCTATAATGAGGGCAGAAAAACTTTGTCATTTTTAAGCTACAGTGACATGATGTGACACTGGGACTTTTGCTTTTTGCCTATGTGTGAGCAGGATAGGTTCCTGATTGATTATTTGCAAGCAATGGAAAGGTTTCCACCACACTGAAGAAATTTGCAGGGAGACAAACGCAATGACAGTTCTGAGTGTACTCCACGAGTGCCGCTTGTCACACACATACAAGGCCATAGGTCACTTGTCACGTGTGGTAGAAATGCTGAAGGAAGAAGGACTGTGGTTTTGCTTAAGGATGGGAGCTAGAGACTGGGAGGCATCTGGTGATCTTGAGACAGCGCTCTGCAGAGGCTGGAGAGAGGCAGGCACGGGAGATTCAGAGGGGAGAGCAGCACATGACAAGGTGGTGCAGTGAAATGGGCAACATGCTAACCAACCCAAATTCAAATTAAGAAAATATTTTCTAACTTCCATCTGGGTGCCAGATATTGTGCTAGGTATTTCTTCATTGACTCAGAGGAAAGCAAGGCATGTAACATCTCTATGAGGGGACATGGAAGGGTGACAATAGACAGGATTTTCTTTAACTTTTTCTTGCCTGAAGAAAGTATGAGAATTACTGAGGAGACAAAAGTTAAGATCACTGGAATGAAAAGCCCTAGAGTGGACATAGGATTGAGGGCACAAGTAACAGCTTATCGTCATTTATTTGGAATCTATTAAATAATCTTTAGCTTTACATTAGCCAAATCTGGGGAAATTAAGTGTTTCTTCTCTTTTTCATTTAAGACATTGCTAGCAACGCTTTTAGGTGCTGCTTATGTTTAGTCTGTTTCCTACCTCATTGATAGCAATTCACACCTCTCTTTAGCAAAGTGAAGGGAAAATGCTGTCAAACCACTGCCTCTGGAACACCTGTAGATCTGGCCATCAGACATAGTATATAAGCTCCAATAAGGACACAGCAAACATGGTAGTGAAAACTTGCCCCAACTTTGCCTACTTAATTTTTGCTTTTGGAAAATGTAAAATCTAAAGGATCAATTCATCTTTTTTTTTAATTCTTTCAGTTTTTTTTTAAAATTATTAATTAGAAACTTTGTATGGACACATCATGGGCTGGTGTCATTTTCCTCCCCCTTGGCACCCTCCCCCCCATTCCAGGGAGGGCCCTCCTTCGTGGGAATGCTGGGATTCAGCACAGAGTTGTGGGTGATGAGTTGTGAGAGCAGCAGTCAGTCAGTGTGGGGGTACAATGCCTCTGGATAGTCCCTCTAACCCTGTGGCTCTTAAATCTTTCTGCCCCCTCTTCCACAAAATTCCCTGAGATTTGGTTGGGTGTGTTTTACGTCTACTTCAGTGTTGAGCTCTCAGCAGCTTCTGGAATTCTGCTTTGGTGCATCTTGAGTGTGCTCAGTGTCTGTCGTGATTACCCTGGTGCAGCTGTCAGGCTCGTGATGGAAGCAGCACTTGCTCATCTCACCAGTTCCTTTGTGGTTTCACCTGGTCCCTGGTTGATATGTGAGGGACGGTTCATCTCCTGCCAGGGAGCCAGCTATCTTTCTTGTCTTTTTGATAGATTTTGGATGTCCTTGCTTCTTGCTGCATTCTGAGTTCAACCCTGGAGCTCTAGAGTGGGTACAAGTCCACTATCTTGACTGGAAGTTCTCAATTAATCTTAATGATGTGTTAAAGAACAAAAAGATTTTCCCAGGCTAAAAAGCTATGTGTACATGAAAATTCAGAAGGCTGAATGAACACATTAAAGAGATGGAGACAAAGGCCAGTTTCCCACAAAGGCACCTGTGGTAGTTTGAATAGATGGCCCCAATATATTCAGTGTTTTATTAGTTTATAGTTTGCAAGTGCAGCCACCTGGCTGGAGGCAGTGTCACTGGGCGGATCTTAAGGTGTGGTGGCGGGTTTGATTTCAATCTAAAGATATACAAAATGTGACTAGCTGGAGTTCCTAAAGTGTGCTGTGCTGTGTGGCTTTTGGCTTGTGGCTTTGTTCTCTGTGTTTGGTCTGGAAAGGCAGGCCAACTTCTTCTGCCATTATGGAACTTCCCCTGGATCTGTAAGCTTCAATAAATCCCTTCCTCCATAACTGTGCCTAGTCTGGAAGTTCATTTCAGTGAACCTGAAGCTGTCTGCTACAGCACCTTAAACATCTAACTTTTTTTTAATTATTATTTTTTTAATGACAACTTTTATACTTACATACAAAAAAAACCCACCTGATATTTCCGTCCTCTCCCCCCATTCCACTTTAGAACTCCAATCTCCATCATATCCCCTCCCTCTCTCCATTAGTCTCTCCTTTAATTTGATGTCATCATCTTTTTCTTCTATTTTGAGGGTCTTGTGGAGGTATTGCTAGGCACTGCAAGGTCATGGATATCGAGGCCAATTTCTGTCTGGGCAATTGCATTGTAAGAAGTCATACCCTTCCTTTGGCTCTTCCATTCTATCTGCCCCCTCTTCCGCAATGGTCCCTGAGCCTTGGAGGATGTGACAGAGGTGTTTCAGTGCTGGGCACTCCTCCATCCCTTTTTCTCAGCACTATGTTGCCTTTTGGGTCATCCCAGTGGTCATTGCCATCTGAAAAGAGAAGCTTTTTTTTTTCTTTTTTTTTTTTTAAGACAGGCAGGGTCTGGCTATGAAGTTCAAGCTGGCCTCAGACTGGTGATCTTTCTGCTGTAGTCTCCTGTGCTGGGATTTCAACTGTGTACCACCACACCACACCCAGCTCATAATTGCCTCAAATGTGCCCTAAGTACCCAAAGTAACAATTCTATTTATTTTACCAAGTTTGATATCCTCAGTAATGTGTGTTGAATTAGTTTTGTTGTACCACAACATGATTTTCTTTAATTTTACTGACATATTTATAGTTAGTAAAACACATTCCTTTTGAGGAATTCAGTTTACTGAGTTTTGAAAAATATGTACAGCCATGTAATTATTACTACAACTGATGCATTATGGATGTTGAATTTTAGCAAAGCTTTCTAGGCGCCTTTTAAGATGATTATATTGATTTTTCTTTTTTTAGTCCACCTAATATGCAGACAGGCCTCTGCAATATTGAGCCAAGCTTACACTATTGTGATGGACCCCACTTGATGATGGTATTTGTTTAATGTATTGCTAAATTCTATTTGATAGTATTTTATTGAATGTTTTCCATCAATATCCATAAATGAGATTAATCTGTAGCACATGTGCATACACACATGCACATGTCCATACACACCATATTTGTGATATTTTGGTATTAAGATCATCTTGACATCTTTAAAAAATTAAAAAGTCTTTTTCTCAACAGTTAAAAAAAGGTGAGGTGATAATGTGGCCATTCATTTGTTTATGTGGGATGGTTTTAGTTTATGTCATCTAGTTTCAAACCCCCCTTCTATAAATTATATGGTTTCCATCTTTAATAATATTAATGCTGGAAGTAATTCCTGAGGCCATATGGGGCTAACCTTTCAAATTCAGAGAACACTTTCTTTTCTTTTCTTTTCTTTTCTTTTCTTTTCTTTTCTTTCCTTTTCTTTCCTTTTCTCTCTCTTTCTTTCTTCTTTCTTTCTTTCTTCTTTCTTTCTTTCTTTCTGGTGGTTTTTCAAGGCAGGGTCTCGCTCTAGCCCAGGCTGATCTGGAATTCACTATGTAGTCTCAGGGTAACCTTGAACTCATGGCAATCCCCGTACCTCTGCATCCAGAGTACTGAGATTAAAGGCATGTGCCACCATGCCTGACATTAAATTTTTAATTTTTTAAAATTTATTGATTAGAGAGAGAGAGAGAGAGAGAGAATGGGCAGACTAGGGCCTCTAGCCACTCAGTGAACACTTTTCTATTAAAATTTCATTCACTTTACTGCTACTGGCTGAGGTGTTCTCATGGGAGTCACGTTGGTAAAGCAAGCATTTCTAGATGTACTAACCACTCTGTCCTCCTCCACAGCCATTCACATAGTATCCCACAGCATTTTGGGTCACTACTCCTTTTTTTTTTCTGAAGCCTGGGAATTGAACCGAGTGCCTTGTGCATGCTTGGGAAGGGCTCTATCACTGAGATCATCCCTAACCCCACTTCTCCTTTTAAGTAAGTTTTTAAGTTAGCATGTAAACTAATGGGTTTCATCATGGTATCATCATGTCATCCTGCTTTGTTTTCAGTAGTCGTCCTCCTCCATTGCCATTCCCCATGTGACCTGGGCCCCTCTGGCTAGTTCTCTTCTTTCTCCCATTTGCCCTCTCATCTGCTTTCTTTAATTCTCCTTTTATGATATCTTATCTCATTCATCTTTACTTTTTCTGGCAATAAAGGAGATATTTGTTAATTATACAAACTTTTTAGAAATACACAGGAAGTAATAGTTGACCATTACCAAAGACTTCTTCACTGAGAAATAATTCCCTTTGATGTTGTCAAGAAAACATGTTGGATTTTTATCTGTCTATATGCCTGTCTATTTATATAAAGTTTATTGATTTGTCCTTTCCTTATTACCTTTGGTGAACATCTTTTCCATATCAATAAATATAGGTCAATACCATCAATTTCAAGGGTTTTGAACTATAACTACATTATAAACTTATTTATATTCCTGATAATAGGGGATAGGTAGGGTTTAAAACATTTTAGCACGATCATATTGAATATTACTTAATATGCTTGCATTCTTAGAATATTACTTAACTTTCTTGCATGCTTATCTAATTGTAAGGCAGATTGTTGAACTAGAAGTTCTAAGTCCATGATACTGCATTTTAAATAATTTGTGTTTATATGTCTACATGAATATAGATATAATGTCTATATTTATTATATCAAAAAGCAGCAAAACGAGGGTTGTGCAGATTGCTTAGCAGCCAAAGGCACTTGCTTGAAAAGCCTGCCAGCCCAGGTTCAATTCCCCAGGACACACATAAAAATCAGATGCACAAAAAGTGCAAAATCTTAAGATTTCTGGTAACTCATGACAGCACCTGTTAAAACATTACACTAGATACCCACAAATACCTACATACGTATGCATTTTCACCATATTTTCTGCACAACTCCATTTCACCCAATAAATAAAAGAACCATCCTTTGAACGTGTATTGATCATAAATTTAAAGTATTCCAGCATTTGATACAGTGAAGATCATTAGCCCTCTCCTCCTGTCCAATTATATTCTCATACTCAATTCCTGGGTAGAAGATCTTGATGAGAGTACATGTGCAATGGACAATTTTAGACATCAAGGCTTCTTATATGCACATCACTCTTGAGCAAATCTATAGTAACAGACACCCCAAGCAGACCTGAGAGCCTTGCTGCCTTTACTTCCACCTGGTACTACCTTCTTCTGAAAGTTAGACAACAAAAAGAGGCAAGTTCTTCCTTGCTTATATATTTTTTTCGGAGAGAGACAGAGAGAGAGGGAGAGGAAGACAGATGGAGATGGGCCGCGCCAGCAGCCTCTCAGCTGCTGTGAACGAAATCCAGATGCGTGCGTCCCCTTGTGGTCAAGTGCAGCATTGCGCCCTTGCTTCACTTTGCATCTGGCTAAATGTGGGACCTGGAGATTGGAACCGCTGGAGATTGGAACCAGTGTTCTTAGGCTTAGGAGGCAGGCGCCTTAACCCCTAAGCCATCTCTCCAGCCCATCTTCCTTAGTTATTTTTAATTTGCATTTTCAAAAATTATAAGCATATTTTTCTCATGTGCTCTTTGTTCTTTCCTAGTAAATCAGCAAATCACTTTATTTGACCTCTTGGCCTTTATCTACATATAAAATAGTCAGAATACATTGCATGTGTTTCTCTAAAACTTAGGTCCTATTCTGCTGGACAATTTTTAAAAATGAAAGAAAAGCATGCTCTATACTTTTTAAAATAGTTCTGGTATTATTGCTTGGAGTTTTGCTTTAAATTGATTCCATCTCAGAAAAGATTTCATCAGTTCCATGTGGCACTGATAATCATACATATCAGGCATGTTTTGCTGGAATTTGGTAGCACACCTCCAAATCTTCGGGACAGTGTAAGCATTTTAATCAATATTTCATTATACTGCAGTCTCATCTCCAACTGCTCCATGGAACAGACCCCGGCAGTGATGTAAGGATAAGCTGTTTCATCACAATGCCAACATCTGTAATGCTTCAAGTATTAAGAATTAGGATGCAGTTTTTCTCAGAGCTTTCATTTTTAAAATATGCCTTTGTTATGAACAATTGTGACTGATTTCCTTTCGAGCAAAATATGCCTCACTTTTCCTTTTTAAAAAACAGTTAAGAACAAATGACCTGCAAGTGAATTCTACATAATGAGCCATGATTGTGACATTCCATTAAAGCATTCTCATCAAAATGCATAGCACTATCTAGAACACATAGTCCAAAGGCAGTAAATTAACACAGGTCTTCTCCACATTTTTAAACTCTGGCATCATTTAAAAATGCACAAATCCTTTTTAACTTTTTCAACATTTTAATAATAATTATTAGAGAAATCACAGTAGTTATGATTTCAAGCATCAAATCATTTTTTCTATGCATTGATGTTCATGGTTCAAAGACACAATAGTAGTCCACAGAATAGAAGTAAGCACAGAAGCTTACTTTATTAACTGTAAGCAGAATGAATTCTTTCCTAAACTAGCATTATTACTTTTGGTTTGAGAAATTATTGCTGAATTTATCTATCTTTAGTAAAACATATATGATAACATTATATACATATACATAACATTATATAAACATCCAGTAACAAATGTTTAGATTGCTAAGACAAAAAGAAAGATATCCAGGGGCTGCAGAGATGGCTTACTGGTTAAGGCATTTGCCTGTGAAGCCAAAGGACCCAGGTTCAATTCCCCAGTACCCACATAAGCCAAATGCACAGGAGGTGCATGTGTCTGGAGTTCGTTTGTAGTGACTGGAGGCCCTGGTGTGCCCATTCTCCCTCTTTTCATCTCCTCTCTCTATCTCTCTGCTTGCAAATAAATAAAAGTTAAAAAAAGAAAGAAAGAAACCCAAATTCTAAAGACCTAAGGTAGTAGTTCTTTGATAATGTTTTATTACTATACAAATAACTGTAATCATATGAGACAAATCTTTGTCTCTCAACTCTTTCATTAAACTCTAGGTCTCTAAACATAATGGATTTCAAAATCGAGTATAACCCAGGTATGGTGGCTCATTCCTGTATTCCCAGCTGAGGTAGGAGGATCACAGGGAGTTCAAGGCCAGAAGAGGGTTACAGATAACTTGGGCTAAAGTGAGACCCTGCCTCAAAAAATGTTTAATGTAGCAGGGCGTGGTGGCACACGCCTTTAATCCCAGCACCTGGGAGGCAGAGGAAGGAGGATCGCCTAAAGTTTGAGGCCACTCTGAGACTACATAGTGAATTCTAGGTCAGCCTGAGCTAGGGCAAGACCCTACCTCAAAAACAAAAACAAAAACAAAAACAAAAACAAAACAAAACAAGTTTAATGTAAATGATGATAAAAAAAACAATAGGCCGATATAATTTGACACTTAGGAATATAAAGGCTTCAAATATGATTAATAATCCTGTGAATTCACCCACAGTGGATGGCTTAACTGACTAAATATTCCCAGAAGCACACCCCAATTAGCTCCTAAGAGCAATGAATAACTGGATGCTATGGAAACCATTTCTTGTGAAATACCATCAAGAGCAGCCAACATCGTAGACAACCACAAGACACTAGAGAACCATGCCATGGCCTGGGTGTACACCAAGACACAGGTGATAGTGAAAAATAGAGAGCTGGGTTTTAAGGAGGTCAAAAAGCAGATATGCAGGAAAGGAGAGGAGAAAACTGGAGTATCACCAGTCTAGAAGAAGGTGGGGCTTACAGTGGTGGAACTGCCACCTCTGTGCCTGGTAGACCTGAGCAAGGCTGATCCAGTGAGATGGTAATGGCTAATAAAACCAGTCATTCCAACCATTCATCTGTATTTACACTGATTCTTATCCTGTCCCAAGAAACTATTTAAGGTGTACCGACATAAGGAAAAACCCAGTCATCTCACTGCTGTAACTGTCACAGCATACTGGTGCTTTCTATTTGGGAACATAAATGGGAAAATGTCTTCTGTCTGTGATGACTTTGAGTGTGAACCAACTCACCAGGGTCTCATCAGCTTTGAAAAATTATGGCATCAAGTTTGTGTCTACAAAGATACAAATCAGATCTTTTTAAAAAAAAAAAAAAAAAAAAAAAAAAATATATATATATATATATATATATATATATATATTTGAGAGAGAGGGAGAGAGAGTCAGAGAAATAGAGAGAGAACAGGCACACCAGGGCCTCAGCCACTGCAAATAAACTCCAGACGCATGCACCCCCTTGTGCATCTGGCTTATGTGGGTCCTAGGAAATCAAACCAGGATCCTTTGGGTTTGCAGGCAAATGCTTTAACTGCTAAGCCATCCCTCCAGCTTCACAAATCAGATCTTTAAAACATATCCTTCAACAATTCCCAAGCCAACACTGTTACATTAACACTCCTAAGCATGCAGATTTTACCCATTTCTCAACTTTGCATAATATTAACATTATCATTGTGATCATCACTGTCAACAGCAGTGGCTAACATTTGTTACAGGCCTTTACTTGATATTGTATCTAAAACACACAATGTTCTGTGAAGTGGCTGATGTTATTTTCTTAGTTTTACTACATGGAAATCAGTACAAAGAGATAAATGCTTTCTCATTACATTGCTGGATCAATCTCACACTTAGTCATACTGAAATACAGTAAGCCTTCTGTAGCACTGGGTTCTGCATCCATGTACCTAATTAAGCACTGATCAAAGATATTCAGAAGTAGCCGGACATGGTGGCACATGCCTTTAATCCCAGCACTTGGGAGGCAGAGGTACGGGGATCACCGTGAGTTCGAGGCCACCCTGAGACTACATAGTTAATTCCTTAATTCCAGGTCAGCCTGGGCCGGAGTGAGACCCTACCTCAAAAAAACCATATATATATATGTGTGTGTGTGTATGCATGTGCAGGACAGATGAGGAAGATGGCTCAGTGAATCGAGCACTTGCCATGCAGGTGTGCATACCCGAGTCAGGTGGGCTTCTGTAATCCCAGAATGCTTACAATGAGATGGGAGGCAGAAAGACAAGTAGAACTGCCCAGAAGCTCACAAAACAACTAGGCTGCTCCTGTATGCAGCAGTGAACAACATGAATCAAAGAGCAGGTCTCCAAGGAGGTGGAAGGTGAGGAGAGACCCTGGAAGTCCTTTGGCCTCTCCACACACACTGTGGCACGTGCATACCCACACTCACACACATGGGCCTGTACTCAGTACGTATGGACTTTTATTCCTTGTTATTATCCCCTAAACAATGTAGCACGACAACTACTCACACAGCAATTACTTGACTTAGGTATTATATGTAACCTAGAGATAATGTGACATGCACAAAAAGATATAGTTTATATACACATACTTTGTCAATTTATATTCAGGGCCTTGGTCTTCCACAGATTGCATTGTCCTACGGGGTTTATGGAAACATCCTGCCCCACCCAAAGAGTAAGAGAGGGATGAATTTGCAATGCTTACAGGTATGGCATGCATTTGTATATCTTTGTTCTTTTGCATACAGCACTGGATGGGCCCAGAAAAGCATTCAGCTTTTACTTTTTTAAAAATATTTTTTGTTTATTTATTTATGTTATTTGAGAACAACAGACAGAGAGAGAAAGAGGCAGACAGAGAGAGAATAGGCATGTGCCAGGGACTCCAGCCACTGCAAATGAACTCCAGATGCAAGTGGCCCCTAGTGCATCTGGCTTACATGGGTCTTGGGGAATCAAGCCTTGAACTGGGGTCCTTAGGATTCACAGGCAAGCACTTAACCATTAAGCCATCTCTCCAGGCCCACATTCAGCTTTTTCTTACTTGACTATCTCCTGATGACTTTTCAAGAGGCAATTCAGCCAGGGCTTTCCCTGAAAGAGTCTTTTTCACGGTGCCTGCATGTCCTAGACAAAGTCAGATACTCCCTCTTCTGTGTTCCTATTACCACTTGAATCCAGGTACAAGACATGAGAGCTGTAAGTCTGTGTATGAATCTGTTCCTCCCTGGGATGCAGTGTCTTCTACAGGGAATGCCAGAGTGACTGTGTCAGGCTTTATAGTCTTGACTTTCATTCTCCTAGATTGCAGAGAGAAGGGCATCACAAGGCCTGAGTTGTGCAGTGTGGTAATTCCAAAGAAAGGAAGCTCATTGCATTACACGAGACGTAACACTCAGGATGTCCTTAGCAGAGTTTCTCAGTGACTGAATAGCTAAGAGGGATCATAATAAATGTGAAGTAGAGCTTAGGCACTTTGCTTTCCCAATCCATTTCTTATCCTCCAAACCACTTCATAAGGAAAAGTCTATATGATCCTGCCAACCTAAAGGCAGGCTACTGCCTAGTAAAAATATGCACAGGAAATTTCTGCTTTATCTCTTCTACATTAGCTTCCTGTGCATTTTCTCTAAATGTTAACAGTGAATTTTGAAGACTTCCCTCCATGCCTTTGATAACAGCATAATTAATCTGCAAATGGATGGTGGCATTTCCACTAGAGATGCAAATAATTACAGCAAGAACCAGTTATAAAAATCTATTAAAAATAGTGGACTGAAATGCAAATGAATGTGGTCCAATTTTTCTCTTTTAATGAGCATTTCACAAGGACATCATGACTCTATATTCAGAAAAAAACAACACTGCACAACTTTCAACCACCTGCTCAGCAGGGAGGAAAAATTGCACACTGAACTTTGGCAAACATTTAAGGTATCTTTGATTAGAAGTTAAAAATATTAAGCTGATACAATGCAGCCTTGTTTCCTTTAAAAGGACATAGTTTCTGAATTTCCATGAATGGGAACATGACACTGAGTTTAAAAAGAATACCTTTCAATATGTCAGCAGCTATAAGAAATAGCTAGAGATTAGGCAGGCTTCATTGAAGATAAATTATTTCACTATTCTAGGATGTTATTTAGTCCTAATTTCTTCAGTTTTCTCTTGCTACATATTAACTTACTTAGAAGGAACAGAGGGATAAAAATGACTAGCTTTGAAACTACTGGTTAAAATAGAATTGCAATGTGATACAATAAGAGCCCTCCAAAAATGTCCACGTGCTATATCACATTGTGATGGGGCCAGATTATCCTGGATTATCTACAGGGTCTGATCCAATTATAAGGATCCTTTAAATGGAAGAAAAAGGGCAGAAGACTCATTATCCCATTGATGTGAGGTGGGAAAGACTCAACTAGCCACTGCTGGCTTTGAAGATGAAAAGAGGGCTGGTGCCTCCTTGCTAAAATCTAGAAAAAGCAAGATGGTTCTTCCCAGAGCCTCCAGAAGGCAGGCAGGCAGGCCTGTGGCCATTTTAATTTTATATGAGTAAGACGAATCTTGGGCTTCTGGCTTGCAGAACCCGAAGACAATATATTTCTTTTTTAAGCTATATAACAGCAATAAGAACACACACTGGCATTTTCATTGGAAAGAATATGACCCATAATACCTGTTTGTTTTACAGAAATGATCTGAAACACATTCAAATTGGTGAAAAACTCTAAGGTATTGTCCATATGAATTCACAACTTTTAAAATATATTATTTTTATTTATTATTTATTTGAGAGAGAGAGAGAGAGATAAAGAGAGACAATGGGCATGTCAGGGCCACTGCAAATGAACTCAGATGCACATGCCACTTTGTGCCTCTGACTTACGTGGGGAATTGAACTTGGGTCCTTAGGCTTCACAGCCAAGTGCCATAACAGCTGAGCCATCTCTCCAGCCCCAATTTTGTAACGTTTTATAAGTGTGAGAGAATATCTAATCCACTGTCTATAATAAATTTACAAATGAAAGCCTTGGGTCATACCACAATCTGGATCTCACAGTTACTTCATTATAGAACCAATGCAAGAATCCACCCCACCTCCAATTCTCTTTCTATTCCTTATGCTTCTAGAAACTAGGACCAAGTGCTATGTATAAAACTAAAAGTGCCACTGTCTATCAGATTACAACCTGGGTCAAGAAATGTGTGTGTGTGTGTGTGTGTGTGTGTGTGTGTGTGTGTGTTTCCACAAGTAGGAAGTCTCTCTCAGTGAAGGGCAGGCTCTTAAGATAGTTTAGAAGTCAAAAGCCTTTACACATCCTGCCTGCTACAATCTTACCTAGAATTTTAGTTAAGATGAGACTTTGGTATTTGCTCTGTGAGTATATAATATAGTACTAGGGGCAAAACTTGAAGGAAAATAAACATGCCATGTTGGACTCATGGAGTATACAATCTAAAGTAAAGGCAGAGAGGTGAGCATAATGTATCCTAACTAAATGCTAAGCTTTAGAGGAAGATTCCAGTAAAATGAGTTCACCTTTATGGTATGTTTATGGCTCTTGGACTGGCTTTAAGTGCTAACAACCAGATAAGTCAAGAACACACTCTAAGACTTGTGGGTATGAATTCTTCCTGCAGAGATCCAGCCTTCGCAGCTAAGAAGCATTTCCCCACCTGCTGAGATTGCATAGAAGCCACTTTACTTTCCATTGTCCCCCAGAGCATTTTCTTGAGCTAGTCTTGGTTTTTGTTCTTGTTCTGTTTTTTATTTTATTTTATTTATTTGAGAGAGAGAGTGAGAGAGAGAGAGAGAAAGAGAGAGAAACTGGGTATACCAGGGCCTCCAGCCACTGCAAACGAACTCTAGATGTGTGTGCCCCTTGTGCATCTGGCTTACATGGGTCCTGGGGAATTGAACCTAGGTCCTTTGGCTTGGCAGGCAAGCACCTTAACTGCTAAGCCATCTCTCCAGCCCCTTGTTTTTCTTTTTCATTGAGGACTTCTGTTTCTCTTTTGCAAACTAGAATAGATGGTTAAATCATTCTTCAGAGGAAGAGCAGTTTGAGTAGAGCAGACTATAACTGTGGTTAACTAGAAGTAGTTCTTACTGACTTATAAAAAGCTCTAAGTGAAGCAGTTATCTAGCTTAATTTCCTTTCAACTGCAGCTCCCCATCAGACCTAACCCCCAGACAGAGCTGTGGTCATGGCTGAGTTACATGAATCGTGCCATGGGACTGATATTTTAGGTAGCCATAAATATTTTGTATACCAAAACTAATTGATCTACATTTAGTCCTGGTCTCAAGAATTGAACTCTTAAAGGCATTCCAAATCCTTGTACCTTAACAAAGACAATAAAAACAATGTTTTACTTGCTTTTTGACATATTTCTTCTCAATTTTTTGCAGAAGCCTCACCTTCTATCAATGCTAAGAAAAATATTAATAAAAGTTACACAAGCAATTTTGTATTTTCTGGTACTCATAGTCTAAAAAAGTATAAGAACCTGTAAAATTTTAATACTTTAACTCCATGTATTAAAGTATCATTTTAGCACATAGTCAAAAACAAATAAGAAAGTGTGCATTTTTTCGTTGATTTTTCCAAATTTTCGCAGTTTGTACTTACTGTACACTTCATCTCAAGTACTAATCCTATGAGTTTTCATTGGTTGGCTTAGAACATTTTTAATGACTATAAAGTTTTTGACATATTTGGGCCTAGGAATAATTATTTATTTGTTTTTATTCTTCTGTTTCATCTTATTGTCTTGTTTTAGGATATTTTACAGTATTTTACATTTGGACATTCTATAATATTTCATTTTTAACTATATATCCCCCTTTATGGTCTTTTAAGTGGTTTCTCTTGAGATTATTATGAACAAACTGAACTTCACTGTCAATGGTGTACTTGGAGTATACTGCTGCCACTTCAATTGGGATGTAAAAGTCTTCAAGTACACATCCCTTTGCCCTCCCCTTTATGCAGTTATCACACATCACATAACTGAAAGCCACATTGCACTGTTTTCTTCAACAGATCCACATACCCGGAGGGATGGAAGAGGATACTAGCCTAGAGTCCCCTCCAGAGATTCAATAAATTACTTTCTCTGCATCTTTCAAGTTCCTCCTGCACTGTTTCCCTTCTGTCTAACGAACGTCTTTTAGCATTTTTTAAAAATTCAGGCCGTCAATTAATTTTCTTCGTTTTGATTCCCCTGAGAAAAATCTGAAAATCCCTGAGGAATATATATATTGCTGGATAAAGATCACTGGGCCGACAATTATTTCATCATAAATGAGTCTCATGCTTCTGGGCCCCGTGGTACAGAATCCACGGCCATCACATCAGTCAAGATTTCTCTCTGTCTTTGATTCTCAGCAGCTTGATAATGTGTTTGCTGCATGTTTCTTTGAGTTTATCCTGTTTTGGGACTTTGTTAGCTTCTTGAATCTGTGGCTATAAGACATGTTTCAGGGTTTTCTGTTATTATTAAACTGTTATTTGAGTGTCATACTCTTTCTCCCTTTTTGTGCTGAAATCTTGATGTCCTGAGCATTAGTCCACGGGGACTTGGAGCTTTGTTCCTTATTGTCGTCCTAAATCTTATTTTCTCTTTGTTGTTTTATTTCATTTATTTGAGACACAGAGTGGGAGAGAGACAGAGTGAGAATAGGCACGCCAGGGCCTCTAGCCACTGCAAATGAACTCCGGATGCATGCACCACCATGTGCATCTGGCGTACGTGGGACCTGGAGAATCGAACCAGGGTCCTCAGGCTTCATAGGCATATACCTTAACTGCTAAGCCATCTCTCCAGCCCTCTCTTTGTTGTTTTGATTGCTACACTGACTTTTTCCATTGTCATCTCTTTTCTGGTCACATGTCTACTAAGATTAAAAATTTTAGTCTTGCATTTCTGAATTCAAAATTTTTTAATATTTTATTTTTATTTTTATTTATTAGAGAAAGGAGGAGAGAGAGAGAATGAGAAAGAATGGGTACACCAGGGCCTTTAGCCACTGCAAACAAACTCCAGATGCATGTGCATCTAGCTGATGTGGGATCTGGAGAATCAAACCTGGATTCTTAGGCTTTGCAGGCAAGCACCTTAACCACTAAGTCATCTCTGCAGCCCTGAATTCAAAAATTTTGACTTGTTTCTTCTATGTATCTTTTAGTTATGTTCTGAGGATTTCTATCTTTTTTTGTTGTTGTTGTTGTTTCAAAATTGTTTTCCTTTACTTGTTAAGCACTTCTATATAGCACTTTAAAGTCTATCAGAGAATCTCAACTACTGTGCCAGTCAGGAGTGGTTCCTCATGATTCACTTTCCCCAGAGAATCTTCCAGTTCTCCACATGCCAAATACTTCTGTGTTGTATTTAAGCCTTATTGAGAATGTTGTTGTTTTTATTCCAGCAGACAAATTGCCCTGGTTAGATTCAGGCTACTAACCCTTCCTGTGGGTTGTGGTTCCAATGCCAGTTCAACCTTTTTTAAAAAAATTTTTTTTATTTATTTGAGAGAGAGAAAGAGGCAGAGAGAAAGGGGGGGGGAATGGGGCACACCAGGCTTCCAGCCACTGCAAATGAACTCTAGATGCATGCGCCCCCCTTGTGCATCTGGCTTATGTATGGAGACTCGAACCAGGATACTTTGGCTTTGCAGGTGAACGCATTAACTGCTAAGCCATCTCTCCAGCCCTGCCAGTTCAGTCCTTAAGCCTCATTTGTGAGTACAATAACTTAACAGGGACCAGATTCACCTCTCCTTTGGCAGCTTAGTAGAACGCCAATGCACAGACTTGCCTGGATCTTTGGGCCACTATTTACTCTGACAATCTGCAGAGTGCTGCTCCATGCATTCCTGCCAGGTTTTTACGGCTGCATTCAATGGGATGGTCAGGCTGAAGTATGTTTGCTTCATTTTATCTGGAAGTGGAATTTCTTGACTCTATTTGGATTTCATAAAATTTGCAGATGAAAAGGAAGACTCATAAACCCAGTCACTTGGAGTAGACTTATATGCTTTCCACTAAGTAAGTGGAACATCCCTTTTCATATGTAACTACATATATGTTAAAAAGTCAGTAAAGTCCCTCTTTCGGTCTGAGTAGTCACGGGTGGTCATGATTATTCTATTGGACAGGGCAGCAGTGGAAAGTGGTATTGAAGAATTTGCAAGGAAGGGCAGGAGTGTAACAATAGGTCTTCTTCAACAGCCGTCCTTTACTACTGATTCTCTTAGAAAGAAGGCATTCACATGCTCCAATGCCTTTTATATGAGACAAACTCCCCCTCCATACACACATGCTCTATAGCCATGATAAACCCGTGAAATTATGTATTTCAAGTTTCTTGCCTTCGAGTTTTGTTGTCTTTGCCAGTAATGCCAAGGATTTTAACTTAAGCTTCCTTCCATGACACAAGTGTGATTTTTTTTAATGAAAATATAGACAGAAAGTCAAAATTCTAGAGGTGTTCTGCCAAATCATAGAGCCAATAGCTACATGTGGCTACACTACCGAAATGATTAAAATGAAAAGATATTAAAATTCTCAGTATTTTCCTTTTTGTTGGCTAGCTTTTAATTTATAGATGACCTTGGAAAACTCAGATTGTAAATAGAATGCATTACAGTCACTGTACATTTTTAGATGTCTATTTACTTCAGCCCACAAATGTGTCAAGCTGACAAAACGAGAATACAAGTAACTCAAAAACACTTCGCATGAAATTTCTAAATCCAGCTCTCCCGTTTTGGGGGCTTTGATAATGCAATGGATCACATAGGAATCCTGGGAACTAATAATATATAGCGAAGGGTGACAGGCTGATCTATCAAATAACAGTCTTCAAAAGTATTCATGTAAAATATCACATGGCCAAAGGCCCTAAAGAAATCCCTGAACTTTAGTCTTAGGAGTAAGATAATGTGCCCAGCCTCCTCTCTGTGCTATTCTTCACCCACACTTTTAATACCCTGGAATCAGTGACAGATGACTGATCAAAGGTGTCACAGTGAAGTCTACACTGCAGCTCAGGGAGCAATGGCAGCTTTTAGGGGCCACCCAATAGCTCAGAGAAAAGGAGTATTTTGTTCAGGTGACCTTAACCCTCCCGGAGGTCAGGCAGGATCATCTCCACTTTGCTTTTTAGACTCTCAAGGGCCACACAGGTCAGTGATAATTTGTGGACTGCAGCTAGACCCTGTGATCTCACACTATGATTTATTCTCAGGCTCTGGCCACCTCTGCCTGTCTCTCCAGATTTGCACAGCCTGATTCTGTACTTTCCTCATTTTTACACGTGCAATAACCAGGTGATTATTGTGTTTAAATAAAAGGTCAGTGCATACTTCTGTACATGTAGTGTGATAGCAACTACCCAAACACAGGAAACAAACTAGAAATACCAATAGTGGTTGCCTGTAGTGATAGGGTTGTGTGTCTATAGTGATAGAATTACGTTACTTACACCATTCAGTATTTCCCACATTGTAAGAGGGAAAAATCATTCTTATATGCGGGAATAGGAAAATTAAGAAAGGTCTATATTTAAGAAAAGACACACATATATTTTGAATTACTACCCTCATTTCACATCAGCATCAAGTGCATTTTGTAAGCTACCTGCAACACCATTATGCAATGGTTACTCATGAAAATACTTTAAAAAATGTCCACACTGCTCAACCATAAAATAGGATCAGTACTTCGGAGAAACATAAATTCATTAGAAAGGTAGTCTTTGGGCTAGAGAGATTGCTTAGTGGTTAAGCACTTGCCTGTGAAGCCTAGGGACCCTGGTTCAAGGCTCAATTCCCCAGTACCCACATAAGCCAGATGCACAAGGTGGCACATGCATCTGGAGTTCATTTGCATGTGTGCATGACCCTCTTTCTCTTTCTGCCTGTTGCTAACAAATAAATAAAAATAAAAAACAAAAAATTAAAAAAAGAAAAGTAGTCTTCAATGTAGGACATAATAAAAGAAAACTCAATTTCTCTGTTAAAGAGTACACTTCAGACATTCAATTAACTATTCACCTAAAGTCTTAATAATTTTGTATGAGACAATAAGGCTAGACATATTACTTGAACTTTTAATATACTTTTCTAATTTCAATATGATATACTTTAAAAAATCATAGATTTTCCAAAGTTCAGCAAGACAGAATCAGAAATTGCTTTGAATCCACTTGAAACATATACATTTTACATATATTAAGTTGGGGGTTACTTTCCAGTGATAAGAGCTCCAGACAATGGCTATGAACTTCTATACTTCAAGTAGACCACACACATGCAACATGTTATTAAAAAATATCTTATTTGAAGCCTTTAATCCCAGAACTCAGGAGGCAGGGGGAGGATTGCCGTGAGTTCGAGGCCACCCTGAGACTACATAGCTAATTCCAGGTCAGCCTGGACCAGAGTGAGACCCTACCACAAAAAACCAAATATATATCTTATTTGGAGAAGAAAGACACTAGCATTGCCAAAGTACTTGAGAAGAGCCACAACATATGTATAACTTAAAGAAGTTAAAAAATTATTAAAAAATGGATTCAGCTGGAGCCCTGGTGGGGTGTGATTGGCTGATCCTCCCTTCAGGTTCGTTGTCCATCTGAAAAAGAATAGCAAATTGGGCTGGAGAGATGGCTTAGTGGTTAAGGCGTTTGCCTGCAAAGCCAAAGGATCCCGGTTTGACTCTCCAGGACCCACTTAAGGCAGATGCACAAGGGACGTATGCATCTGGAGTCCGTCTGCAGTTGCTAGAGGCCTTGGTGTGCCCATTCTCTCTATCTCTCTGTGCGTCCTTCCCTTCCTCTCTCTCAAATGAATAAATAAATAAATAAAATATATTTTAAAAAAAAAGAATAGCAAATTCTCCAATAGACAGAGAAGTTAGTACTAGATAGAAGGGATGGCCATAGATGTTTTGGAGGGAATTTTATATGTGTAGGCTCCCTTCTAGCCCACATTTGGTGGTATCTTGATCTTGGAGACTGAGCTCATTTTTTGTACATGGTTTTGACTTATTTCCCAGTTCCAGCAATGAGTTCCATTCCACTGAGTGGATCTATTAGCCAAATCAAGAGCAGTTGGTTACCCACCATGGCTGTATGCCACTACTGCACTTGTTTGAGCATGACATCAGGTTGTTTCCTGCTGGGTATCTTATACTGCACGTTGTTTGGACAGATGTCGGCCATTATCCCCCAGTTGCTCCTGTAGCACCCTCTGGCACTAGACTAGCTAACTGTCTGGGGACTGACCCTCTTCGAGATTCTGGCCAGGTCTCTCCATGTATGCTGTCTTCGACAGTAGGGTCTTACCATTAACCTTTGGTGGGTCATCAAGAACTCTGACAGAAATCTGTCTTTTTGGGAAACCTTGTAGGTGTCTCGGATCAACAGCTCATTGTGGAAGTTAACTCCATGCTGGCGGCTGAAACCACAGAGTAATGCAGGGGAAGGGCAAGAATACAGCGTTCATGGTGATCATGACACCAGAAAAAGGCTGAAGGAGATAAATACAGAGAACATCCAACTCCAACTCAGGTAACCAGAGACACAGAGGCTCCCAAAACCTCATCACTGAAGTAGAACTAAAATGACCCCAATGTGGCTCAGGGAAATTCACGGAAGAGGGGGCGGAAAGAAGGTTAGAGCCACAAGTTGGGGCACTATGCACAGAGACTTGGGCCTATCCCCAAAAACTCTTGACTACCTCCACAATGCATGACCCGCATTCCCCATTGATGAGGGTCCCTTTGGAAGAGGGAGGACAGGGAGGAGGATAATGGAGCCAACACTATGAATGTAAAATCAGAATAATATGAATAAAAAATAAATTATAAAAAAATTATAAAAAATGGAAACTGGAGCTGGAGAGATGGCTTAGCAGTTAAGGCGCCTGCCTGCTAAGCCTAAGAACCTGGTTCCAATCTCCAGGTCCCACATTTAGCCAGATGCAAAGTGATGCAAGGGCGCAATGCCGCACTTGGGGGCGCACACATCTAGATATTGTTCATAGCAGCTGAGAGACTGCTGGCACGCCCATCTCTATCTGTCTCCCTCTCCCTCTCTGTCTGTCTCTCTCTGTGTCTCTCTCCAAAAAATAAATAAATAAATAAAATAATAATAAATGTTAAAAAATGGAAACTAGAACGTAAAATTAACATTGGGAAATTCTATGATAATCTACTAACACAACTCAGTAGAATTATTTTGTAAAGCCACTATATAAAAATCAATTTTCCTCTTATTCCTAGAAATACTCAGCTAGAAAATATAAAGGGCTAAAATTCATTTGCATAAAGGAAAGAAAAGATACTAAGCAAATATTAGTAAATTTAAAGAGAAATGTACATAACTGAGGTAAAAACCATATAATTTTATTATGGGATGCAAAGGAAAACTCAGTGAGGTGAGGGGTTTACAACACAATAGGTGCATGCTAAAGCTTAATTATGAGGATGATTTCAGGGCTGGAGGAATGGCTTAGTGGTTAAGGTGTTTGCCTGCAAAGCCAAAGGACCTAGGTTCAATTCCCCAGGACCTAAGTTAGCCAGATGCACAAGGTGGCACGTGTAACTGGAGTTTGTTTGCAGTGGCTGGAGGCCCTGATGCACCCATTCTCTCTCTTTCTCTTCCTCTTTCTCTCTGTCAAATAAATAAATAAAAATAAAAAACATTTAAGATAATTTCAGGTTGAAGAGATGGTTTAGCAGTTAAGGCACTTGCCTATGAAGTCTAAAGACTCATGTTTGACTCTCCAGGTCCCATGTACGCCAGATGCACAAGGTGATGTAAGCACAAAAGGTCACACATGCGCACAAGGTGGCACACGCGTGTTCAATTTCAGTGGTTGGAGGCCCTCAATTCTCTCTCTCTCTCTTGCTCTCTCTCTCTCTCTGATAAAAAAATAATAAAAAGATTATAAAATTCAAAAAAGATGATTTCTCCCCAAAGGAATTGAAATGCATGTAGCTGTAATTTAATTTGACAAAATGACTCTAGAAAAATAATCTTAAGCCTACTCAAGAAAATTTTGGGAGTAAAGCTTAATAAATAGATCTAGCCTGCACTACAAATATCTACCTATCAAAATATTTTATCACACTATAGGAATTGAAACTTATTCTGTCCTGTTCTTTAAAAATTGCCTGGAAAGCAACACATGGTAGCATATAACTAAACTCTCAGCACTTGAGAGGTGGAGGCAGGAAGATCAGGAATTCAAGGCCAGCCTCTGCTATATGATATCCTGTTTGAAACAAATGAGTCTGGAATTTAGTAATTTATATGGTATTTCAAATTAATGCAAGTATGATGGATTATTAAATCATGTTGATTAATTGTCTTATGCAGAAATAAATTTTAGAGGCAATAAGATTAAAAGAAAAACTAAACAATGAAAAGTTCCAGAAAAAATTAAGATAATATTTACATAATAATGGGATGGAAAAGAACTGCTTAATCATGATAAGGGACAAAAATCACAAAGAAAACATTATATTTGACAACATAAAAATGTGAATCTTGGGCTGGAGAGATGGCTTAGCGGCTAAGGTGCCTGCCTGCTAAGCCTAAGAATGCTGGTTCCAATCTCCAGGTCCCACGTTTAGCCAGATGCAAAATGACACAAGGGCGCAATGCCACACTTGCCCACAAAGGGGCGCACACATCTGGATTTCGTTCACAGCAGCTGAGAGAATGCTGGCGCACCTATTTCTGTCTCCCTCTCCCTCTCTGTCTATCTCTCTCTGTCTCTCTCTCCAAAAATAAATAAAAAATAATTTTTAAAAATGTGAATCTTAGGAAAAAAGAAGTCTACTTCTATAATATATGGCAGAAAATATATTCATAATTGTAATCAATACATTTTGTGAATTTATTCTTAAAAGCAAACCAGTTTGTTGAAAATACAGACAGATGACACAAAGTAACTTGCAAAAGAAATCATTGTACGGACTAAAATATGCATATGTACCTAAAATTCAATAATGTATAATTAAAATATGTTGCAATGTTGTTTACATCAATTTATCAAAGATTCTTAAAAAGTGATTAAATGCCATATTTTCAAGCCAGCCAGGAACTGGGTACTCCTACTCCAAGTTTATATAAATCTATATGATCTATACAAACATTTGTCGAGAGATAAATTTGGCAGTGTACTTTAAATACCCTAACATCTTACAACCCTGCTGGTCTAGTAACTACATTTCCATGAATGTATAAAGAAATGATCATGGACATTTAAAATACAGTTTTAATAGTTAATGATTAAAATAATAGAATTCTGTCAGATTTACAGCAGATTTTCCTGGGGAATGATTTATGAATAGATGAAATGGAACTTGAAAATTTTAGAATTCATTGGCATTAGCCAGTAAGCTCATTATTCTAATTAACAAAAATACAACCACTAAAAATGTCACAGACTAGACACAGAAAATACACCGACTTCCGTAAGTATTTTTAGAGGAGATTGTAAAATGGCATTCCACAGAATACATTCTACATTCTATTCTAAAAGCCTTCCGTTTCTCATTTTAAATTTTTTATGGGGCTGGAGAGGTGGCTTAGAAGTTAAGGTGCTTCTCTGAGAAATCTAAGGACCCAGGTTCAATTTTCCCATACTTGTAAGCCAGACACACAAGGCAGTGCATGTGTCTGGAGTTTCTTTGCATTGGCTGGAAGCCCAGCTACACCCATTCTCTCCATGTCTCTCTCTCTCTTTCTCTCAAATAAGTAAATATTTAAAAAAATAAATTGCCCATTCTATCTGCCTCTTTTTCTCTCTCTCAAATAAATAAATAAAAATAAGTGTATGGTATTGCACATATGTAAGTAGAAGAACAGATTACAGGGAGGGGAATGGCCTAAGCGAGGCCATGGGAAGAGAATGCGTAAAAGAAGGGCAGGGAGAGGGTCAATCTCAATCAAGATAGCGTGAATAAGACTTATGTAAACCTACGTTTTTGAATAATGGCACATCTAGAAGCTGTAGACTGTTACTAGAAAATTTTTAGTGCCTGGGATGGGATACCTTCCAGGGAGTTGTTGGCCAAGGAGGTCCCAGTAGCCTCCAAAACATTAAAGGCTTTTGCCAAAGCCCTTGGTTTCCCTTGAGAAACAGATAGTAAGACCCTATTGCTGAAGACAACTCTTGCCTGAGAGGCAAGGTCACTGAGAAAGCAAGCTGGTGCTGAGCAGAAAACCTTCTCCCTGTAGACCAGCCAACTGAAAGTTGGAAAAAGCTGCACTGCATGCAGCCGTATGGGAGACAGAAGTCATCAGCAGTGAAAACAGTGGACACTGGAAAATTCAAGTTTGGCCATACGGGCCCAGTGACTGAACGGGTGCAATAGTGGCGTGTCGACTCTTGGGGTAACCAACTGCTCCATAATTGGACTGAAGGCCCTCTCTACGGGAGGGAATACATACCTGGTACTGAAAAACCTAAGCAAAAGTCTATGGCAGGTGAGGTCATGAACCTTTGGGGCATAAAGCCTGCTCTTGTCTACTAAATGTATGTATTATTTCCACCAAGCTGGCCTTCCACTAAGTACATAAGTAATTGAACTTCTCTGGGATGTAGGCAAATTGAAGATTTCTAGCATTATGAAGCTCAAGTCGGCTTCCACTGATATTGCATGTTGAAGTTAGAGGCAACTTAGAAAGCAATATATACTCAGTTTAATGAACATTTACTGGGCTCATATCATGGAAAAACACCATGGTTGATACTGTGGGGCTATAGGTTTGACCTCCATTCATGTCATCAACATAGCACCGTGGCATTTTAGAACAGAAGGAACTAACTTTTACAAATGAGTCCCCAAGCACAGAATGCTACATACAATGCAATAAACCTTCAGTACATTTAAAGCTATTCTCTCTATGTAAAATACAAAGGACCATTGTAACATCAATTTTTTTAAAGATTAGATAGGGAAGTGGGGGGTCTAAGCTTGAGTTCTGGCACTATCAGAAATTTATATAACATAAAACTGAGCTTGATTTATTTGTTTGTTTGTTTGGTTGGTTGGTTTGGTGGGGGGATGTAACCCAGGGCCTTGTACATGCTAGGCAAGCAACCCACTATTCGTCTACATGCTAAGACTTTTAAAGGAAACACTTTAAAGAAAACACTTAGCATGTTTGCAATACAGTGAAACCACCACTTCCTGTAGGTTCTGGCCTTCTCTGTAGGTATGAAAGTCCAGCCTTGATCCTGACCATTTCCCAGCAAAGCTTTAGCTCACTGAGGAATGTCCCATTCATCCAGGCAATAAAACTGCTCACTCTGGTCTGGAGCCATTTAGAAGCGTCTTATGTAAGCCTTTAGCTAGAAAGTAAAGCTTGTAGCACTTGGAAAGTTTAATCTAGGGAAGCATCCAAAAGAACTGATTAATCACTTTTTAATAGCTGAGCTTTTATTACCTGAAATGTCCACCGCCTCTATTCACTCATTTTAATCTCCCCTTGTCTAAGTGTGCACAGAATACAGAGTATGCCTGAGGCCCAGGCTCACGAGAGTCTGTCCTTGGCTGTGTGGAGGCCCCCCGCCCCTGCAAACACAGTTTATTTAAGTCCTTAAGACTGCATACATGAAACTGATCATTACTGGTACCACTTCATGAGGAGACTGCAATTGCTATGAGTATCTATTTATACAATGTCTTAGAAATAGTTTTCTAAGTTAATCAAAAAATTATAGCTACCAACATTTTCTCACGGTTTATTTGGTCTTTGGTACATGTCAACTAGCTTTTATTATTTTAGTTCATTTAATCCTTACAATAATGGTCAAAGGAATATTGAGGCTTACAGAGATTTGAACAGTGCCCCCAAGTTATCTACCTTATAACTGGAGATTCAGAATTACTGGTTATAACTGGAGATTCAGAATTATAGAGGGAAAATTCATGAAGAAACCAGGTTTCTTATCTGCAGGTATATGCCTTCCCAGAATCTGCCCTGGCAATTCCCAGGTTCATTGCTATAAAGATAAACCAAAGCCACCCAGTTAACTTTGAAAAGCATTTTCAGGCAGGTATGAGGAAGGAACAGAGGTTTGAAAGACTCCACATTCCAACTGTTAATCACAAGCTGAGGTGCACTGCTGAATGTTGGGCTCAAACCACAGCAAAGATATTTTCACTCATCCATATGCAAACGTTCACAAATTTCCTTGCCTAGTAAATGCCCAAAACTGTCCACCCTCCCCCCATGTCACCTTCAACACTCTCAACCCCCTCACTCTAGATTATTCATTTTCAGTCTTATCACAATTAATAAATGATACCATTTATAAATTTATCATGTATATTATCATCATTGCATGCTAGCATGCAAGCTTACTGAGACCTCTGTCTTATTCACAGCTATGTCCTAGTACTTAGAGACAATGGCCTGGATCACACTTGGAGCATATTTCTCTTCCTTACAAAAAGATGACAGTATAACTTCACTACACTTTCTAACATTTCACTGAAAACTGCTAAATGCTGCTAAATATTTCACAAACTTGAATGGAGACAATGACACATTCATTAGTGAATGCAACAGCTTCATTTCTGCAGAGAAGGTTGTACTTATAATAGAGATACTATTGACAGATGGAAAGGGATTTGCTTGTTATCATCTTTTCATAGTATTATATAAGGAATTTGAGGAGTTAGCTTGGCAGTGGCCCATGCATAGGAGTCAAGTCCTGATTCCTCAACTCACAGGTATAACAATGGGAATCGGTGGGGTAGAAGGGGAGAGGAAGGAAAGAAAGAAGTGTAATTTCAAAGTAAGTTTTTACAACAGAAATTACATTTTGAAAGAGACTAAAATGTCAGTTAATTCTACAATAGAAACTACAAAAGATAATGTGTGATAAACTCACGTGGCAGATCACATGTTAATAATTTTCACATATTATATTTTCCGAGGTACCAAGAACTATTTGGTGACCTTTATATACACTTAAGTATCCTTGCCACAACTCTCCAGCATAGGTTATTTTATAGGTAACTGAGATTCAGAGAGATTGTCTAATTTGCCCATGACCATATAGCTACATAAAGATGGAACTAGGTTCAAACGCAGGAGTAGAACTCTAGCTTACAGATTCTCAACAGGAAGTGATTTTATCCCCTAGGTGATCTGTGGCAATGTTTGGTGACATTTTTGGTTGTCACAACTGGAGAAAAGTCCTGTTGCATCTAGTGGGTAAGAATGCTGCTTAATGTCCCACATGAAAAGACAACACCTCAACCAAGAATCACCCACCCCAAATGTCACGAGAGCCAGAGCTGGGAGAGCTTGCTGGAAAAGTGAAGCACTTGACATTATTCTCAAAGGCTGAGAAACATTGCCTTTGGCACAAGGATTCCAGGGAGAACAGACTGTAATGTGCTTGGGATACACAGTCATGAGGTACGTTGGCAAGGTAGCTTATTCATTTCCCCAGCTACAAAAGTACAAAACTATTAACACTGGATGAAATCCAGATGTTAGCTGTGTTCTCTCAGGCTCTAGGGATTTTTGTCCCTACTGTTTCTGGCTTCTGAAGCTGCCAGTTTTGGCTCTCCCCTAGTTTGTGGTCACAGCACCTCGGCCTCTGTCATCACACCACCTTCTCTGCTTGTCTCTGGAATCTCCCTGTGGGATAACACTGACTGCTGGGTCACTTGGATAATCCAGGATTGTCTCTACCTCTCAACATCCCTAATCATATCCAAGGAGATCCTTTTCTCAATAAAATTACCATTTTATTTTTCAAATAAAGTATCATTTAGATTCCAGAAATTAGAAGGTTGTATTTTTGAGGGCCACACGAGGTATAATTATTTCCACTTTTTCATGAGGCAACTTAAAGCCTCTTTACACCATGCCACTTACAGAGGCTGAAGAAAAAGTCTTTAACCAGCAACATGGGGATCCCTGCAAGGAGACAAGTTCACGTGTTTCAAGCACTATCTGGAAAATTCTCACCAGCATACACTCCCATGATTCAAAGGCTTGCAGAATATTTTTGTACATTCTTTATTTTCTTTAAATCATGGAACATTTTTTGTCTCCTAGGAGGTGTATTATACAAAAAATGACCTGTAATCCTTGCATAAAACTGCCTATCTCCTTCTTCTTGAGTTTAAAATATGCAACAAGTCACAGTGTTAATGACACATGATCCCTTAGCGTTTGTACTTTGGTATGAACTAAAATTTCACTCTTGCTATGAGAAGAGGTTATTCCCCACAGAGGGATGGGTTTAGTGGGATTATGTGTGGGTGGGTGCCTGTTTTCATTACACTCCAAATGTTTTAATGCTGAGAACACTGGTTATTAAGCTATAAAGGGAACAGTACTGATATACACCACAGTGTGGATGACCCTTGACAATATTATGCTGAGTAAAAGAAGCCAGACCTGAAAGGACACGTGATATGATTCCCTGTAGATGAAATATCCACAATGGATAAATCCATAGGAGGGGGAAGGAAGGAGGAGGGACTGGAGTATGATGGGAGTGGAAAAAATATCTTGGAGTTTGACACAGGTGATAACCGCCTCTATTTCTTACAGAAAACAGTCATTTTATATTCTGTGAACATCTCTTGAATAAAATAAATAAATGCCCTCTAGGCTAAGTAAACTCCAGGTTAGAAGTCCAGTTCTTTATCATGTAGCACTTAAACCACTTTTTCTTTCAAATTTTAGAGTGCCCATTCCCAGTGTATGCATTATGATTTATTGTGTCTTACTTTTTGGATTTGGGCAAGAAAAATTAAAGAATTGCACACTACACAGCTTTAAAGTTCACTTTAACTTTTGCAACTATAGATACTTGCTATAAAATACTTATATTCTGTTCAAAATAGAAAAGATGAAAATTTTACCTCTCCTAAAATTAGTTACCTATTTGCATATACTTCTCTTCTCCTCCTTTCTCTTCCTTCCTTCTTTCCTTCCTTTTCTTTCTTCCTTTTTTCCTTTTGTTTATTTCTTTCTTAATTTTTTTTTTGTTGTTTCACTCGAGCTTAGGCTGACCTGGAACTCACTCTATAGTCCTAGCCTCCCCTGGGCTGGGATTATGACTGTAAAACACCATGCCTGGCCTACCTGCACATTATATATATATATATATATATATATATATATATATATATATATATATATATATATATATATAACAGAGCCACATAAAATAACAAAATGAAAATGCTACACTAAGTCTGAAACACATTTCATATGCAAGGCGTAATTTGTGTAAATAATGATACTCCTCAGAGATGGCATACAGCACAATGCTGGGCATTACAGTATGCACTTTAAAATGACACGTCAGCAATGACTAATCCACGGAATTGGTGGTCCATTATTTTACAACCAATAGATGGCAATTTAGCAGCATGCTTCAACAGCTGCAGTTTCGATGTGATAACAACCAGACAGGGCACAGCAGAAAAAAAACATATGCACATAGGAGATAAGCTGCTTCCTCCCCAGGCAAGTCCACCCAGGCAGTAGAACTGCCCCAGGGGCCTTATCTGAACTAATGCTCAACAAAGGAAGACTCAGGACTAGGCTTAGGGTCTTCTGCTGAGGAGGTCGCGAAGGACTGAAAAGGCAGTGCAAGAGTCACCTCCCTTGAGAATCTAGCTTCTACTTTTAGATGGAAGGTGTTCAGGGCCCATAAATCCCCAAACATGTGAGCTTGGGCAGACAGGGATTGAGGGAAGGGGAAATAGGACAACTATTGGACTTTGCCACCCGTACATGCACTGCTGTCACCAGGCTGAATTGTGAAGGGACGTTCTCTCACTGTGCACCATGCAAGGCAGGTTTTGGCTGGGAGCAGATCTTTCAACACAACCCAAGCTGTTGTGCTCTCAGTACGGTACAGCAGTAAGAACCAGGCCATAGCCTTGCTTTAAGGCCAGACGACAGCTGGTTAAGAAGGCTATCAGGGGAGGCAGAGAGGGAAAGATGAAGACAGAGTGTTGAAGTTTGCACCACACTTGCTGTTAACACTGCATGGCCTCATGCCTTCCATCTCCGGAAGCCAACTGTAAAATGGATGGCAGTGCCGCTTTGCTTCTCTCCAACAAAATTCTTGATAAAAGAGTCAGGGGGTGGGCTGGAGAAATGGCTCAGCAGTTAAAGGCACTTGCTTGCAAAGCCTTACGGCCTGGCGTCTCTTCCCCAGGTAGAGTCAAAGTGACCATGTGCCTGGACTATGTTGTAGTGGCACTAGGCCCTGGTGCAACCATTCTCATTCTCTTTCTCTCTCTGTCACTGTCTCTTTCTGTCTACTTACAAATATTTTTAAAAAATAGAGTGATAATGAATGACTAAGATAGAGAGGCAGAAAGACAGCATAGGAGAGATAATAATGAACAGAAAAAAAACAGCAAAAGTTCATCTTTGCATCCCGCCAGTGTTTCCTAAACTCTGTGTGTTTAATGTAACCAAAATGTCCAATGTCAAGAGTTAACACTGAAGAGGAGATACATTTGGAGAAGCATACTGAAAAGAACCTTTTTACTACATGTTTTCAATCATTTGTTCAACAAATGTTCACTGAGAACTGATCAGGTAGATGTGAGTGAATACAGCAGAGGCTGCCCTTTCTTTCCTGGGACTTTACATTTGTAACAGGGAAGGATACTAATTTATATAATGATTAAGTTTATCACTCATAATCCATATTGTGAGGGCAACTAAAAAGAGCATATTGACAGAAAATAAGGGGAAACCTACTTAGAATGAGGAGTGAGGCTGTCTTTTATGGAGAGGCAACAGTGGAGAATCTTGAGGGGGCAAAAGAAGCCAGTGATGCAAAGAGGGAATGGTGGCCAGCGACTGTGGCTCATGCCTCCAATCCCGGCACTTGGGAGGCTAAGGCAGCAGGATTACTATGAGTTTGAGGATTCTCCCTCTGAGCCTGGATTATAAACTCGCATCCTGTCTCAAAGTGTGTGTGGAGGGATGGGGTACAGCCAGGAGGAAGACCTGGAGCCCAAAGTCCTGGAGTAGGGAGAGGTCAGAAAGGAGGGGGGAATGGGGCAACATTGGCAGAAGACCTGGAAGCCTGTCCTAAGCTGGTCATCTTGTGAGTCTCCAGAGTGAAGGATGTAAGAATGATGTCAGGCTCCAAAGGCCAAAATACAGTGCTTCAAAGGATATGGTTCCACATCTTTCCACACACAGTAAGGGTGCAAGTGGGTGAGACTGTTGGTAGCTAAGAGAATGTTCTGAGCAAGCGGGCTGCAGATTGGTCTTAGAGTGAAGGACAAAAGAGATGGGAATTCCTGCCTCTCCCACATCTGGCCAAGACAGGGTCTCCACAGGACCACCTGGAAAACAAGACACGACACTGTGGCCTTGTCTGTCAGTTCTGCCTGAGAACATCTGAAGGACCAAGGTGGTCTGGGTGAATGCTGATGAACAAGCCAAAGGAAACCATTGCTTACCCTGGGTTTGGCTGCGCTGGGCTAAGCCATATTGTGCAGTGTGTGTAGACAAAGGATATGCATTTTCCATGGCTCATGCTGTCAGCTGCAGGTATGGGTTGCACTAGGCTCTGACCAACAAGAGTCACTTGGACAGGGATGGAACCCACAAGAGCTTTCTAGAGACCGAGACAGAAATTTACAAAGAGGCTGAAGAGAATGAGCAATGTCACCAAAGAAAACGGAGGTCAGAGGTCTCTAGAGACAGGGGGAGGAGCACTCCCCCCCCCAAACAAAAACCCACAAAAGGTTCGGCAAGAGAAAGAATCAATTCTAGACTCTTAAAATTCAAAGAGAGCTCTCGTAGGTTATCACATGATAATAAATCTTCCTGTGCTCCTTCCGGTTCTTTGGCCAGCCTTCAAGCTCAACCCAGAACTAAAAGCTACTGAAGGCCTGGAGAGATGGTTTAGTGATTAAGGTGCTTGCCCACCAAGCCTAAGGATCCAGGTTTGATTCCCCAGAACCCACATAAGCCAGATGCACATGGTGGTGTGTGTCTGGAGTTTGTTTGCAGTGGTTAGAGGCCCTGGCATGCCTGTTCTCTCTCTCTTTCTCTCTCTCTCTCTCTCTTTCTCTCAAATAAATAAATACTACTGAGAAGCATCCAGTGTCAGACCCTTCTCTCTGCTCAGGACCTCTCCGGAAGAAGGCAATAGCTATAAATGTAACTATGGAAGTTTGACATTGTATATGATACAGACATTTCAAGGATCTGGCAAAGCAATGTGTGACTTTGTCTTATGAAACAGGTTGAGGGTAGTCATGTGATATGCTGTTATCTAGAATTGAGAAATGTTTTCCACTGAATAAATTTTAATGGGTGAGTGGGAGACAAGATCACGGTTGCTGGCATCCCATAAAAATTCCCCGTGTTCAAGGCAGATTACCCCGCAGGGCTCTGTGGTAGTCCATCTCATAGCCAATACACATTCCAAACTGAGACAACTCATGCCCAGCCTCAACACTAACATCACCATAGATTCTCTGTTCACCTTTTGATATGTTCCATTCTTGGTCACACCAGGCCCAGCCTTTGGCAGCTGTAGCAACCAAGGCTCCTGACCTCCAGGCTACTTCAGCGGTTCTCACTCCTACACCTTCCTCTTCTGGGAAGACAAATGTAGTTTGGAAAGAGGTTGCTGCCACCAGAGATTACCACCACCCTTGGCGCTAATCCTTCAGGAAGGGGCTCTGACTTGGGAGTCTTCCAGTTAAGTCATTACCCTGAGAGGAAGAATTCCTGGGCCCCTGCTGAGAAGCCCAGATCCTGAGTACTGCTCAGCAAGAAATCCAAAAAGCATCCATCACAGGCTTTGTCCTGTATCGTGAAACTCAAGTCTTTTTATGCAGGGCTATAAAGGTTGAAATGGAAGTCACCTTCAATAAGTTGGCACTTTGGCAAGTCATGACACACCGGTCAACATATCAACATATGCCAGTCAATTTTAGCAAATCACTACACACTGGATGAGCCTCTATGTTGGTGGGGACACCGCCTGCCAAATCTATATGTTAGGTTTGTCCTCACACATTTGCGCTGCTTCTATGGTAACTCATTTGAAATTGAGATTTTAAAAAATGGCACTTGAGCAACTTTAACAATCCACAGCAGAGGATGTGAGGGTTTCTGGGCCATTACTAGGTTCTGAGCTCCTTGAAGGTGGGACTCTATCTTTGACACCTGTATCCCTCTGCCTAGCATAGACACCTGAATGGAAAAAAGAGTCCAATAGAAGTTCTCACAGAGATGTGTGAATAAGCAAATGAGGGCTAGAGAAATGGCTTAGTGGTTAAATGTTTGCCTGTGAAGCCTGAGGACCCGGTTCAAAGATCAATTCTCCTGGAAGAAGGTCAGTCCCCAGACAGTTAGCTAGTCTAGTACCAGAGGGTGATACACGAGCAACTGGGGGAAAATGTCTGACATTGGTCCAAACAACTTGCAGTCTAAGATACCCAGCAGGAAACAACTTGACGTAATGCTCATACAAGTGCAGTAGTGGCAAACAGCCATGGTGGGTAACCAACTGCTCTTGATTTGGCTAACAGATCCACTCAGTGGAATGGAACTCATTGCTGGAACTGGGAAATAAGTCAAAACCAGGTACAAAAAATGAGCTCAGTCTCCAAGAGCAAGATACCACCAAATGTGGGCTAGAAGAGAGCCAATGCATATAAAATTCCCTCCAAAACATAGACTGTCATCCCTTCTATCTAGTACTAACTTCTCTCTCTGTTGGAGAATTTGCTTATCTTTTTTTCAGGTGGACAACGAACCTGAAGGGAGGATCAGCTAACCATACCTCACCAGGGCCCCAGCTGAAACCATAGAACAACGCAGGGGAAGGGCAAGAATACAGTGTTCATGGTGATCACGACACCAGAAAAAGGCTGAAGGAGATAAGCACAGAGAACATCCAACTCCAGCTAAGCCAGATATCCAGAGACACAGAGGCTCCCAAAACCTCATCACTGAAAAAGAACTAAAATGACCCCAATGTGGCTCAGGGAAACTCTCAGAAGAGGGGGCGGAAAGATTGTTAGAGTCACAAGTTGGGGCATTATGCACAGAGACTGGGGCCTACCCCCCAGAACTCTTGACTAACCTCACAATGCACGACCCACATTCCCTATTGATGAGGGTCCCTTTGAAAGTGGGAGGACAGGGAAGAGGACAATAGAACCAATACTATGAATGTAAAATCAGAATAATATAAATAAAAAATATATATTTAAATTTAAAAAAATTGATTCTCCAGGACCCACATAAGCCAGATGCACAAGGGGCACAGGCATCTGAAGTTTGTTTGCAGTGGCTGGAGGCCCTGGCATGCCCATTCTCTCTCTCTCTACCTGCCTATTTCTGTATCTCTCTCTCTCAAATAAATAAATAAAAACTAAAATATTAAAAAAAAAAACAAGCAAAAGAACACACTGTTCATGTCTTAAGTTAGATTTATGTGAATACTCTATTTAAACATATTCAAAGATAGATCTGCTATTCATTGCTGTTAGCTACTGCTCTCTATTCTTCATAGACCATTTTTCATTTACTTAAATCTTATAGTTATATACTATGGTGATATTTTATAGGAAAGATTTTCTTGACCCAATCTTTTCACCTGCCTCAGACAATATGCCCACTGTTGTTGACCACGACTGAGATGCAGGAAAAAATTACCACTGTCCTTGATAAGATCAAAAGAATTGTCATTTTAGGTATCTTGTGGGGAATAACACAACTTCAAAGTAGATATTTTCAAGAGCCTCAACTTTCATCTCTCTCATGGAAGGAACAAGGGACAAAACAGAAAGAGGCTCAGGAGCATGGGTTTGGGAGGCACCAGGTACTAAAGAGGAAAGATCACGAGATTGAGGGTCAGATGGGTCTGGGTCTTGTCACCACTGTACTTTTAGGTTCCTGATATGTAAAATGGAAATAGTAATACTTACTTCAAAGAGCTACTGTGAGACTTAGAACAAGCCCTGGTGTGAAGGCTCTTAAGAGTTCCCAACTGCTCATACAGCAGTCATGTTTAGTACTGCCATCTACAAATAAAGCCAGCCATACATGTCTACCTACAGGTTTAAAGACGATATTATGTAGGTTGGTTCAAAACTCTCAAAGGAAGACTGGAGAGATGGCTTTAGTGGTTAAGGCAATTGCCTGAGAAGCCTAAGGACCCAGGTTTGAGTCCCCAGGACCCATGAAAGCTAGAAACACAAGGGGGTGCATTCGTCTGGAGTTCATTTGCAGTGGCTAAAGGCATGGATGTGCTCATTCTCTCTCTCTCTCCATATATATATATATATATAATCATTCTTAAGTAAATAAATAAACAAATAAAATATCTTTAAAATATTTTTTAAAAACTCTCAAAGGAGTTAGGATCCAAAACTCAGCTGTTTGGAACATGGACTGCATTTTTCTACACAGGCAATGCTATGAATCACAGGAATGTGGAACTGGAAGGAACCTTAACATTATATATAGTAATATAGTCAAATATCCCACAAATTTTTTTTTTGTTTGTTTTTTGAGGTAGGGTCTCACTTTTAGCCCAGGCTGACTTATAATTCACTATGTATTCTCAGGGTGGCCTTGAACTCATGGCGATTCTACCTATGCCCCCAAAGTGCTGGCATTAAAGGCGTGCTCTACCACGTCCGGCTCCACAAAATTTTTTATTTCCTATAAAGGACCTCTGTGTTTAAACTCCAACCAAGCCTATAAAAACCAATCTTACACTTAAAGCCTTTGAAATCACATACAAGCAAACAGGAAGTAGTAGAGAATATTTATAAATTTCCAGAAAGATTTCAACTTCACCTGTTCACCTTAGCTAAGACTATCTTTCAACTTTGAAGGGCTACAATCACCTCCATTGCTCCTCTATACCCTAACAACCATCCAACCCTTCTTGCTAGTGCTATGTGAAAGGACTTTATCAACAGCATGAGAAAAATACAAGAGGCCCATGGAACAAAGAGAAAACTAAGGGGAGATGAATGTCAACACAGGAGCAAGAGATAGAGTAGGGGCAGAGCTCAGAAAGGAACAGCTTTGTTCCCACTGTGCCCTATACATTGCCCCTTGGCCCTGGATTGGCCCCACCTCAACTGGTTATGCAAAAACAAATGAAAACCAGGGCTGGAGGGATGGTTTAGTGGTTAAGGCGTTTGCCTGCAAAGCCAGAGGACCCAGGTTTGATGGCCCAGGTCCCACGTTAGCCAGCTGCACAAGGGGGAGCACATGTCTGTAGTTAGTTTGCAGTGGCTGGAGGCCCTGGTGCACCCATTCTCTCTCTCTCTCTCTCTTCCTCTTTCTCTGTCAAATAAATAAATAAAAATTAAATTAAAAATTAAAAAACAAATGAAAACTGTTTGTGGAGGATGCTTGAGTTCCTGTAGGTCTATGCCAATACATAAAGATGATTTTATGCATGGTTGATAGCAAGATTCTCAGAATTGGAATATTGGGATCCAAAACCCACCATTTGGAACTTGAAATATATTTCCCTACACAAACAATGATGAAAAACATAGAACTTTAGTATCAGAAGTGACCTTAACATCGTATCTAGTGATGTAGTCAAATGTTTCTTTAAATCCTGCTCTACCTTGACCTTTGAAGTCTGCAGCCTGTACTCACAAAGTGGACAGCAAGAAGGCAGAACATACTTAGGGCCACTATCTACCCACGGCTTATTCTCTGGAATGGCATTGGTCACTGTTTGGAATTACGGTATGTTTATGAATGAAGGGGACTCTGGAAGGGTCCCCAGTGTCTCCAAAGTGGAAAGCTCATAAAAGACTGCAGCAATGACCAGGGAATCTGGTTTTGATGGAAACTCTAAGTACTCATCAACTGGCAGGTAGTATACAACATGAAGTGGAACCAAAGTTGTTTTATGCGCTGAGGATGTCATTCAGTGGTAGAGCACTTGTCTAGCATGTGCAAGGGTTTGCTGTCCCCCTAGCAATGAAGAGAAAAAGAAATATAAACTAGCCATGGTGGCACCAACCCGTAATCCCAGCACTCAGGACACTGAGACAAGATGATTGCAAGGCCAAGATTAGCTTGAGGACACTGAGAGTTCCAAGCCTGGCTAGGCCACATCACGATAACAGCCTCTCTCAAGAACCAACGCAAATTATGAAAATGCGTCTATGATCGGAAATTTGAAATGTATGCTTTTACTCAGCCTCACGTATATCTGCTTAGAAAAAAGAAGGCTGTAAGTACTTCAAAACACAATTATTTTCTCTGTGCTACGGAATGAGCATGAATCTGTAATTTCCAAGTTTGACTAAATGGATAAATAAAATGGCATTTAGAAATAATAATGAAGGGCTGGAGATATGGCTCAGTGGTTAAAGGTGCTTGCTTGCAAAGACTCCCCGTCTGGGTTTGACTCCTCAGAACCTATGTAAAACCAGATGAATGAAGTGGTGCATGTGTGTGGAGTTTATTTGCAGTGGTAAAAGGATCTGGTGCACCCATTCATTCTTTCTCTCTAAATAAATAAACAAATAATTTTTTAAAAAGAATACTAAGATTTTGAAGCAAACAGAACCCTCAGAAATGACCTGACCTTTCACCTCCACTAACCTCTCCCAAATTCACAGGTAAAATGCCTCTGGGGCATCAAATGACATCTGAGCCTGGAATCTTACGATTAGGGGCCAACTAACAACAGGATGGCTTCAGCTCTGATCATATGACATTTACAGTCTGAGCTACTCCCATGCTATCACTGTGTCCTAGAGGCAGGGACTAATGAACGTCATGAGGAAATATTCCATAGGGCCATACTGTACACTCTACACTGTTCACTGAATAAATATTTGCCTCTAGTCATATCACAGCTTCATGACAGGGAAAACAGCTTGGTTGCTAAAGGAGCTCTGGTGATCTCATCAGAGCTACTGAACTTTCTACTCCAGCACTGAACACATAGCTCCCTTTCAGATAATGATAAGCATTTATCAGAGAGCACTTCTGTCCTTGTGCTGCGCATCTCTGTGACTGCACAGAAGAAATGGGTTATTTCTGTCTTCTGTTAACGACACCTGCTACAGCCACTTGAACTTCCAGTCCCTTGTCTCAAGCCTCCAAACATGCCTGGAAAACAGACTAAGAACTCTCTAAAAACAGTCAGATCTTAAAGGTTTTCAAGGCTTTGATTACTTCTACAAAGCACCATCGAAACCTAAAGGAAAAAAAAGAAAAACACAACAGTTCCAAGAGCTTGCACTTCCTCAAGGGGAAAACTCAGACAGAGGGTGTTAATGTGTATGGAGGACTCTGGTCACACAGACAGAAGGAGCTTTCTGAATTGTGCTTTGTCTTACTGGAGGAGCTTGGGAAAACATTCTAGACAAGTTCTGCAAGGACACAGCAGTAAAGAAGGACTGGCTGCAGGCGGTGACGACATCAAGGAACTCTTTCTCAGATAAGCAAAGAAAGGCTACTCCGCAGCCATAATGGGTAGCTCACTTCCTGCTCAAGGCACTAACTGGAAATGTAATAAGAGACTCTGTGATATACCTGTGGCAGATCAAGAGCATGCAGGACAGTCTGTCACTAGGGGATTAAGCATTAATAAACCTATCACAACAAGCAGAAGTTAGTTGAACAAGTCACAGGACTTTCTGACAAAGCCAAGAGAATGTATGGGCACAGCAGCAGGAACCTGAATTGAGACATGAACGAGCTAAAAGGCTGGTGCTGGAGATCATGGTGGAAAGACGCTCAAAGGGGTACAGTTAGGGTGACTGGATCCCTGGAGCTAAAAAGGCAGGAAAGTCTGCACTGGCTAGAAATGAAAGGTGATCTGACTTTTTGTCTCTTGCCTAGTTCCCTAGACCTGTTTTGCCACAAACAACCAGGACCCCTCATGGGAGGGAGGTCTTTCATAGGATTTAAACATTGTGGTTGGTCAAGTTCAGCCCCTAGAGCTTGGTGCCAGGGTTAGCCTCTTCCTGAGACAGCCCCTACCCCGAACCAACCAGCTGTCCCTCTGGTTCACCTGAGACAGACGACAGCCCATCACTATAATGTTATAAATACCTTAACAAGGGGAGGACAGGCTCTCTGACTAGTTGGGAACTTCCATTTGTGTGTGAGTTTTTCCCCTCAGCTGAGTCCCAGCCCTTATTCTCCACACGGGCTCCTTTATCCCCTCCAACTCCCCACATGGCAGGAGCTCCTTGAGTTGTCTTTGCTCTTTTTTTCCCATGCTTTTTCCCTGGTCCGTCCACATGGGATCTCTAGTCACATGGGTGCCTTTCCTTGGCTTTGTACTTCCCTCAGTAATTATAATAATTTAGGCTGGAGAGATGGCTCAGTGGTTAAGGCAATTGCCTGCAAAGCCTAACGACCCGGGTTCAATTCTCCATTACCCACATAAAGTCAGTGCACAAAGTAGCACATGTGTCTGGAGTTGGTTTGCAGTGGCTAGAGGCCCTGGTATGCCCATACTCTCCCTGTCTCTCCCTCTGTATATCTCTGCTTACAAATAAATTTAAAAATATTTTTTTTAATGGGGCTGAAGAAATGGCTTAGTGTTTAAGGTACTTGCCTACAAAGCCAAAGGACCCAGGTTTGATTTCCCAGAACCCACATAAGCCAAATGCACAAGGGGGCACACGCATCTGGAGTTTGTTTGCCGCAGCTGGAGGACTTGGCACACCCATTCTCTCTCTTTCTCTCTCCCTGCCTATTTCTCTCTCTCAAATAAATAAAGAAAAATAAAATATTTTTAAAATAATAATAATTTAATAATTATCCTTTTCAGTCCTCTTTTTTGTTCAATTCTTTGATTAAAATTAGAAATGAACCTAGGGTTTGGGGTTCGAGAACTTTCTTGGACACCCTAGCATCCCGTTACAAAGCCAAATGAGAAATGTAAGTACTAGAGGGCTGCAACCCAAGATAATCCAAGCTGCAATCTATTCCACTGCCAAAATTCAGTATTGAAGGAAGCCCTAAGATGGTAGTAAATGTATATGCTTAAACACACATGCAACTCTTGGGTATTTTAAGGTATCAAGAAAAGCATATTGTGTGCTGAAATGATCTCTCATGTTTATTCTGTCAATCAAGACAAAGATAACCCAAATAGATCAAGAACCACATCAATGTACCCCTTACTCTGAATTCACCTAAATAAATAAGGCAAAAAAGCAAAAGGCTAGATTGTGTCAAGATGGACAAGCACTGTGTTCCCTAAGAGTGGAAATAAAAACATTCACATTTGATGATTAATCATAGGGGAAAATCAGAGTAGGCAAGAGTAAACTGAGGTATGTGAATTATTTTTAACTTCTATAATAATATGGGGGCTGGAGAGATGGCTTAGCCATTAAAGCCACTTGCTTGCAAAGCCTGATAGCCTGGGTTCGATTCCCCAGTATCCACATAAGGCATATGTACAAAGTGGAGCATGTGTCTAGAGTTGGTTTGCAGTGGTAACAGACCCTGGTGTGCCTGTTCTTTCTCTCTCTGCTTGCAAATAAATAAAAAATATTTTGAAAGAAATAATAATATGAAGATACAAAGTGGGAAAATAAAATATGAAGTTAAATTCACACACAAGACTGTACTCTTTGTTCACAGCCAAAACCTATGTCCTAACTCCCTCTTGACCTACTGTAAGAACTCCTTCAACCCTCTGCACCCATGTTTTCGTCTCATCAGCCTGTATTCCTGACCAGTGCACCTCAAGAGCCACCCTATGTTGAAGATACTCCTTAGAAACCCAAACAGTATAACTTCAGAAGCTAGGGAAATCTATGGCTGTTGACAAAGGTGTCTCTCAATAGAGCCCACACCCATGTCTTAGGTGTGTGCTTTGCTCTTCATCGGTGCCTTGCTCTCTTCCCCCTCACCCCAGTGCCCACACTTAAATATATGCTAAAACCTTTTCTTAATAAACTCCAACATCTGCTTCAAAAAGAAACAGAGATATAAAAAGTAGCAATTCAAAATTAGAAGTCCAAGCTGGGTGTGGTGGCGCATGCCTTTAATCCCAGCACTCGGGAGGCAGAGGTAGGAGGATTGCCATGAGTTCGAGGCCACCCTGAGAATGCAGACTGAATTCCAGGTCAGCCTGGGCTAGAGTGGGACCCTACCTCATAAAAGCAAATAATAATAATAATAATAATAATTATTATTATTATTATTATTAAACGTCCGTAATGAACAACTACAAACAAATAATAGTTCTGGGGAAGAAGACAGAACAGTCAGCCATCAAGGGCTGCTAGTCACTGGATGGTCCAGCACAAGCAGGTGGACAGTGAGAAGCTGAAGGCCAGTCCCACCTGGGGCAAAGCCATGGACAGCCTCCCGGGCTGGCACGGGAGAGGCTCATCCAGAAATCCCAAAAGACAGGCCTGCACCCACACAAGAAAACACGCCGGTCTTCTTTAGATCAAAAGGAGTGATCTTTTTCAAGTGCTCCTCGTTTTAAATACTTGCCTGTAGTGTCCACTGAACCTTCGATGGAAGGATTGAAAGTCAGGGTGGTTTAATATGATCCAGAGGGAGAGAAATCCAAAGGGTTTGTGGGCTGAAAGGAGCACCCCTTCACAGAGTTGTCCTAAGAGTCTGATGAATACAGAAATATGTTCAAGGGCCCATTTAGTGTAAAGGTGTGGCAGAATTCACTGAAGAACACAAGAAATGAATGTGAAACAAAGCCATTAACCGCACCCCACCCCCTGTTATGCCCAACTACCAGATAAGAAGACTTAGACCTCAAACTGCTGACCTGAGATACAGCTAGTTCAAGGCAGGGCTGGGAGAGGCATCCCACTTCTTCTCTCCCAGCATCTCCTGCTTCCCTAGCAACCATATAAAAGTATCCAGCATTCTCCCTTTATGCCCAAATTAACCTTAGAATGGTCATTTCTAATATATACAGAACATATATACATACATATACATAAATACTATTGCATTTATTTTAAATTGAAGTTTAAAAAATTTGAAAGGGAGGTAAATCAAGTGGTTTCAATTTTAAATACAACTTAAATTATACAAATTTCTCTTAAGCCTGGCATGGTGGTGCACGCCTGTAATCCCAGTACTTGGGAGGCAAAGGTAGGAGGATTGCTGTGAGCTCGAGGCCACCCTGAGACTATATAGTGAATTCCAGGTCAGCCTGGGTTAGAATGGGACCTTACCTCGAAAGACCAAAACAATTTTTTTTCTCTTTCACAGAATGTATCTGTTTGGTTTTGGCCTATCTTCCTAGCTGATAGGTATCAACTTGTTATTTCATACTGCAGATATTCATTTCTACAAGTTTAGCTAACTGATTGAATTCTGTGTCATCAGCCACATAATAAATAAAGCTATTTTTCAAATTTCTATCCAAGACCTCAGGATCTCTCAAGTCAGGGATGAGAAAAACCTTATTACCTGCCATTGAAACTTTTTACCAGGCCAAATAGCACACAGTGCTATTGAACAGGACCAGAATCAGCTGAGGGTTCACTTTTCTGTCACCCACTAACATGGAAGAGACTTTGCACTAAATGCTTCTATGTTTATGGCACTCTTTTCTAATTAAGAAACCCTTATCAAAACAGGAAATGTAATGAATTGTCTATCAGATTAGTAAATTTATGCTGGTTTCTAAGGATAAGGCAATCTCTTCCAAGGGCTCACAAAGCATTCATTTTAGAGTAAAATTCAGAATTTTTGCAAGGGAGTATGTCATACATTGCTAGACTTGGAGAATTTAGGCACTGGACATTTCCAAGTACTATCCAGCACAATATTTATGTGACCCAAGTCTTCTAGCACTGTGCTTGCTCTCCAAGACTCACTCTGTGCTCACTGCCAGTTACTGAGAGGTCTGCTAACTAATGCCTTCAGCACCCCAGGATGTGATCTCGTGTGCCCTAGAGACATCAACTCCGTTAAATTACTGGGACGCCCTGTCACTGTCTTCTGAGTCCCTTTTAATAACATTTTTTAAATTGTGAAGATCATTTCTTACAAGCCTCACCCCTCTACTTAAGCAATATTCTTCTTCCATCCCTATTCATCCAGTTCCAAATACAAACAACAAGCGAAACAAACAGCCACTCTCAAAAAATTCAATTATATGTCACCCATGCACATACCCCCCAAAATGCAAGCCAGCCAATGAGGAAATTAAATTCACACAACAATGAAATGTTTCATAACGTATGATGGAAAGCACCTTGTAGAGTAGGGGAGGGGACGAAAGCAGATGAGGTTGTAAGGAAAAGGACATAGTTATATATTTGCTGATAATACAGCCTTGTATCCCAAGAGCAAACAGATAAGATGCACATGGCCTTTGTGCCAAGAACCCTACACCTGCACATTGATCTCAAGGGATACAGTCTGAAAAAGAAGAAGGCCAAAGCGTACAAAGAAGAGGTAAACCAACCCAGCCCCAAACTAGATGCAGCCTAAGTAATCAAATACCCCACGTGTGTGGGTCTCATTCTAGCCCAGATGGACATGGAACCCATTTTGTAGCCCAGACAAGCCTCAAACTCATGGTGATTCTTCTATGTCAGCCTCCCAAGTGCTGGGATTATGGGCATGAGCCACCACACTCAGTTCCAACATCCCACAGGAACGGTATGACAAAGGACCTGTGGTAGGCTGAATAAAGCCTCCCAAAGATATACTCGCCTAACCCCCAACTTATACGGTAATGGAGCTCTGCAGATGTGATTAAAGCTCTTGAGAGGGGAGATTCCTTATCCTGGATTATCCAGGTGGGACCAGGGTGGTGGTCAGATTCAGGTGTCCCCCATAAACTTATGCGTTCTGAATGTGAGGTCCCCAGCTGGTGGCAATTTGGGAAATGGTGCCTCTTGGAGGTAGTGTATTGTTGGGGGTGGGGTTCTGAGTGTTATAGCCAGCTTCCCCTTGCCAGTGTTTGGCACACACTCCTGCTGCTGTTGTCTACCTGATGTTGGCCAGGAGGTGATGTCCAGCCTCTGCTCCTGCCATCATTTTCCCCTGCCACCATGGAGCTTCCCCTCTAGTAGGAAGCCAAAATAAACCCTTTCCTCCCACAAGCTGCTCTTGCTCGGGCGTTTTCTGACAGCAACATGAAGCTCACTTCAACAGCCATTTTTCATCACAAGTGTATAAAAGGGAGATGGGGGGTGAGAAAGTCCTGATGATGGCAGCCGGAAGTAGGCAAGAGCAGTGGAAGAAGACTTGAAAACACAGAGAAAGACACTGTGAGTTACGGAATGGGGAAGCTTCTAGAATCTGGAAGAGCAAGAGACTCTTCCAGAGGGAACGTAGTGCTGCCAACACTGCAATTTTAACATTTCTGATCTCCACAGAACTGGAAGATAATAAAATTGTACCCTGTTATGATACCAAATTTGTGTTACTTTTTCATTGTAACAAGAAGAAATAGTGTAAACTATTATACAGTCACTTAAACATTATAAAACCGATGATCAAAAAAAAAAAAAAATCAAGCATGCTGGGCACGGTGGTGCACGCCTTTAATCCTAGCACTTGGGAGGCAGAGGTAGGAGGATCCGTGTGAGTTCAAGGCCACCCTGAGACTATATGGTGAATTCCAGGTCAGCCTGAGCTACAGTGAGACCCTACCTCAAAAAACAAACAAAACTTCAAACATGCAGATAGAAAGTGGCATGTATACAACTACTACAGTGTGAAATTAAAATAGATTAATATTAATATAATTAATATATACTAATAGGTTAAAAGACCTCTTCATTGGTCTCCCTGCTTTTGCTCTTTAGCCCTTGTCACCTATAAGTGGTTACCATGGTCCTTGTCAAATCTGAAATCAGTTACCTTGCCTCTGCTCGGAAGTCTTCGGTGCCTCCAATGTACTCAGAGAAAGAACCCAAGTCTCAATCGATACTGTCACAGCACATCCACAGGAGTGCGTATCCCTGGAGACAGTCACTCACATGTGCTTACTATGCGTGACAGCCCCCTATCCAGGCATGTGGAGCTGACCTCACTCATCCTAACTCGGCCATGCTGTCCCAAACCCAGCCTCACCGAGGAAGTCGCTATTGATGACACACAAGGAGTGTGCTCCTACTTCAGGAGCACGCTCAGTCCCCTCTTCCCGAGTCCCTCTCCTAAAGATCTGTGGATGGTTTCTGCCCTCATTTATCGGGCTTCCCTTGACTGCCCTGTATAAGTAGTAAGCCTACTGTCTCACTCCAGAACATTCCTTAGCTTTACTCTAAAGCATGTATGGCTACCACCTGACGTATTAAAAACAAATAAACAAACCTACCTACCTACTTGGGGGCTGGCGAGATGGCTCAGTAGTTAAGGCACTTGCCTGCAAAGCCTAATAACCCACACTCAATTCCCCAGGACCCACATAAAGCCATATGCACAAAGTGGTGCATGCATCTGGAGTTTGTCTGCAGCAGCTGGAGGCCCTGGTACGTCCATTCTCTCTGTCTATATCTATTCTCTCTATCTCTCTCAGCTTGAAAACAAGTAAATAAAAATATTTACTTTAGCCAGGTGTCGTAGTGCACACTTTTAATCCCAGCACTTGGAATTAAAGAATCGCCGTGAGTTCATGGCCACCCTGAGATTACACAGTGTATTCCAGGTCAGCCTGGGCTAAAGCAAGACACTACCTTAACAAAAAGAATTTTTTTTTTTTTTACTTTGAAAAAACCTATCTACTCATTGCCCATTTTCTGAATTAGATGTAAACTCCATGAGGACACACACTTGGTCAGCTTTGTTCACTGATGCACTACTAGAACCTAAAGGAGTTCACATAGTTGGTGTTAAACAGAAGCATGTTAAGTGAGTGGACTAAGCTCAGAGCTGACCGTGGAGAATCAAAGCTCCCATTTTAATACTGCTGGTGTATGGATGAGCTAGATAACTTCATGGAAAGGAGTCATGAGCATGTTTTTGTTTTTAAGGAATTTTTATTATTTTATCATTTTTGTTTTTGTCTTTTTTGAGGCAGGTTCTCACTCTAGCCCAGGCTGACCTGGAACTCACTCTGTAGCCCCCAGCTGGCCTCAAACTCATGGTGATCCTCCAACCTCAACCTCCTGAATGCTGGGACTAAAGGCATACACTACCATGCCCAGAATGGGCATGTTTTAACATACCAGCAGTTAAGTAATTTCTGATGATGATATTTTTAGAAATTTCCAGTTTAACTAAGGGATGGGGAGATGCCGCAGACACTTGCTTGTTAACTCTGCCAGGCTAGGTTCGATTCCCTAGTACCGACGTAAAGCTAGATGCACAAAGTGGTGCACGAATCTAGAGTTCATTTGCAGTGGTAGGAAAGCCTGACACACACATGCAAAAATAAATAAAATACATAATAAATAAATAAATGGGCTGGAGAGATGACTCTGCAGTTAAAGCCTTTGCCTGCAAAGCCTAATGACCCAGCTTTGATTCTGCGGTACCCACATAGAACCAGATGCACAAAGTGACACATGCATCTGGAGTTCCTTTGCAGCAGCTAGAGTCCCTGGTGTGCCCATTTTCTCCCACCACCTCTCTCCTTCTCTCTCTCTCTCTCTTTCTTTCTCTCTGAGTGTGCTTGAAAATAAATTAAAAATATATAAAATTGGGGCTGGAGAGATGGCTTAGTGGTTAAGGCATTTGCCTGCAAAGCCAAAGGATCCCAATTCGACTCTCCAGGACCCACGTAAGCCAGATGCACAAGGGGATGCATGCGTCTGGAGTTTGTTTGCAGTGGCTGGAGGCTCTGGTGTACCCATTCTCTTTCTTTCTCTCTCTCAAATATATATATGTATGTATGATTTTAAAATCCCAGTTAATCACAAGGCATCCTCTGAAGCCACATAAGCTGCTTTAGGTTGTCTCTTCCTCTCCCTTTCTCCCCACCTCTTTCTCTCTCCCATGAAGTTTCATCAGATCTGTACAATCAGAATCTCAGAGACTCTCATCTCTTCTGGGTCACATATCCCTGAAAAACTGTTTGATTTCCAGTGAATATTTTCTTTAATCTGCTCTCCTAATATTGTAGTAACATGTCTTATGAACAGAGATGTTTCTTTATGAGTACAAGTTCCAAGGGATCTGAGATAGGAAATGGACCAACATGATGAGTCAAGAGCATCCTGTCTTGTAGTACAGAAAGTACAAATAAGCCCCGTCGATGATGAAGGGGTAGTAACAGATATAAGAGCCAACTGAGAGAGGCAACAGAAAGGACCCAAAGCCACAATCAGCAGACAAAGTGATATTGAGTTACAACAAATCTTCCATGCAGAATTCCATATAATTTTATAGATATTCCACCCTAAATGAAAAATAAAAAACAGGGCTGGAGAGATGGCTCAATGGCTAATGTGTTTGCCTGCAAATCCTAAGGACCTGGGTTTGATTCCCCAGAACCCACATAAGCCAGATGCGCAAAATGGTGCATGCATCTGGAGTTCATTTGCAGAGGCTAGATATTCTGGTATGCCCACATTCATATTCTCGCTCTCTCCCTCCCTCTCTCTCTCTGTGTGTGTCTCTGCTTGAGAATAAATGAATAAAAGTATTTAATGAAAAACAAAAAAACCATGACTTCCCAGTCCTTTTGTGTGGGCTGCACATGGTGAAGTTTTCCCAAAGACTACAGTATAGAAAAGGCAGGAAGTAGGAAGCATAACTTCACAGCGGGGAAACTGGAAACCTGGCAAGACTTACTTCATCCAGACAATTAGTTCAGCACCAATAGGATTAAGTCCCATTTACAGTATTATCTTTGGTATGATGTGATGAAGAGGGTGACATTTTACCTCCCCAGGGCACATTACTCCCATCTAATGATAACAACAACAACAAAAAACAAACAAACAAACAAACAAACAAACAAAAACACCATGAGACACGTTCTGATCTTCTAAAAAATACAGTAGTAATCCTCAAAATTGTTAAGGCCATGAAAACCAAGGAAAATCTGAGATACTGTCAAAATCTAGAGGAGTTTGAGGGAACATGTAATAGGATCCTGGAAGAAAAGAGGACAATTGGGGAAAACTGGAAGTCTGAATTGTGGACTTTAGTAAAAACTCATTATCAGGGCTGGAGAGATGGTTTAGTGGTTAAGGTGTTTGCCTGTGAAGCCTAAGGACCCAGGTTTGATTCCCCAGTACCCATGTAAGCCAGATGCACATGTGTCTGGAGTTCATTGGCAGTGGCTGGAGGTTCTGGCATGCCCATTATCTTTCTCTTGGTCTTTTTCTATCTCAAACAAATGAATGAGGGCTGGAGAGATGGCTTAGCGGTTAAGGTACATGCCTGTGAAGTCTAATGGCCCAGGTTCAATTCTCCAGGTCCCATGTAAGCCAGATGCACAAGGTGGCACATGCATCTGAGGTTTGTTTGCAGTGGCTAGAGGCCCTGGTGTGCCCATTATCACTCTCCCTCTGTCTATCTCTAATAAATAAATAAAAATGAATATTTTTTAAAATGAATGAATAAATATTTCTAAAAATTAATTATCAGGTCATTAATTGAGATAAATGCACTGTATTAATGTGAGACAATAATTAGGGAAAGGGAGGTTAGGAACCTAGAATACTCTGCACTGTTATTTTCAATAATCCTTTGTAGGGAGTGTCCTCCAAAGGCCTATATATTAAAGAGTTGGTCACTGGCCTGTGGTTATAATGGGAAATAGTGGAACTGCTAGGAGCTAAGGCCCAGTGGAAGAAAGCAAAGTCATTGTGGCTGTGTCCTTGAAGTGGTCATTGAAACCCTGGCTGTCATGAGGTGAGCAGCTTTCTCAGGCATATACTTCTGTCATGATACATTGTCTCACCACAGGACAACTGACTGTGGATGAAAACTTCCAGAACTGTGAACCAAAGCAATTATTTCCTTGCTTAAATTGATTTTATTGGATATCTTTTCATAACAACAGGAAGCTGAATAGTACGTCCTCTATGTCTAAAAATTTTCAAAATTAAACTCGCTAAAAACAAAAATCCCAAGAGATCATGACTTCATGATCTTCAAAGCCTTCTCCATTTTCCACACCATACAGTAAGTTTTCCTTAATGATCACTTTAAATCTAATGTAGTAACTTCCTCAGCTCCACTCCAAGTGACCAAAATAGGCCAATAAGGTATTGTGTGGTGGGGGTAGAGAATTACGCACCCAGCAGAAGCTGAGATAGAGGGTCACTTCCCGTGGCCTTTTTCAGTTTTGCAGTTTGTATCAACAAGGTTATCAGCCTTAGCCTCCATCTGCCAGGTTGGCAGAGGATCACCACAACAATCCAGCAGATGGACTGTGCATCCCTGACCTCACCAAATGCTCTACAGAACAGCCTTTGCATCACACTGTGGATTGATAGATAGCTATGTTCTCTCTTCTTTATCAGTCTTGTTTCTCTTCTTCTTCTTTTTTTCCTATAGACATTTTTATCCCTGTGAGTCTCAGGACTATCTGAACCCACAGAGACAAGTATTAAGTCAATGCATTAATGAAAAGAAAAACAGAAGGATCTTCTATACACTGAGTCCATCTCATACATCCTAGACTCGTCTGCCTGCTTCCCCCAGTCCTCACTGACCCAGTACTTAACTACGCAGGCATGCTGGCTGTGCCTGTGAGCCTTTACTCTTGCTCTTCCCTCCCATCTCATTGTCTTCCTTTTCCTAATCTTTCTTCAAAGCGGCCTTTCCACAAATTTTGCCTTGAAAGGCCTTCTCTGAGCATTAGTTAAAAAACATTTCTTTGCATTCCCAGCCCTGTTATATCTCATGAATATATCTTTTCAACCACACTATGAGCTCCTTCATGGAGGTGACCTCATCTACTTTTCTTTGTTACTTTGTGCTTTGATCAATTGAGTTGTCTAATAAACATTAGCAAATATTTGAACTTTCAGGCTGGAGAGATGGCTTAGCCATTAAGGAGTTTGCCTGCAAAGCCAAAGGACCTCAGTTCGATTCCCCAGGACCCACATAAGCCAGATGCACAAGGTGACACATGCATCTAGAGTTCGTTTGCAGTGGCTGGAAGCCCTGGCACACCCACTCTCTCTCTCTCTCTCTGTCTCTCTCACTCTGCCACTTTCCTTCTCTCAAATAAATAAATAAAAATAAAATATAAAAAAAAAATTTTGAACTTGCCATTGCAAGTTTATCTCACAATAATTCAACGAGGTAAAAACAATCACCCCATCTTATAGCGAAAACCTTAAAGAATAAGGCAGCTAAGTGACTTTCCTGGAGTCACGCGGAAGTTGAGATAAAATTTCATGTTCATAATCACCACCATGCCTCCTACAGCTTCTCAATAAATACTAGTTAAAACTTATACTCAGTGGAATAGGGGCAGGGAGGAGGGAAATGATGGGATCAACACATGATATGTCCATACAAAGTATATACTTAATAAAAATAAATTTATCCCAGACAGAATCTAGGCATTTCAGTAAATGGTAATCCCAGAAGGGAAGTGAAAGCCCCTGGATCTGTGTACCATGCACTGAGAAAAATTTTGATTCAACTGTCCCTCCCTAAATCTAAAAGTCACCAAGAGTTTATATAAACAGGACTCAAGGGAAGACAGTACTGAGAAATCTTTATAAAGCAAGGCACTTGCTGTCATTTTTTTTTTTTTTAAATATTTTATGTTTGTTTATTTATTAGAGAGAGAGAGATACAGAAATAGGCAGGTAGAGAGAGAGAATGGGCACACCAGGGCCTTCAGCCACTGCAAACGAACTCCAGATGTGTGTGCCTCTTGTGCATCTGGCTTACATGGGTCCTGGAGAACCGAGCCTCAAACCAGGGTCCTTAGGCTTCAGAGGCAAGCGTTTAACCGCTAAGCCATCTCTCCAGCCCCTGTCATTCTTCACACTACTTCCCATACGAGCAGTAGACAGACTGTGGAACATGAAATGAACATGGAAACACAACTCACCAAAACTTAGGGGATACAGGGAAAGCAGTACACAGAAGGAGAGTCATAACAGTAAGCGCCCGCATCTAAACATAGAAAGACTGAGCCAAATACAGAACTCGGTGGTAAAGTACTTGCCTGGAATGTGCCAGGCCTCAACACCTAGTACCGCAATAAATAATAACATAAAAGCCATATACATACGTACATGTCGATTTTGCATTAACAACTGAGTAATGTATCTCAAGGAACTAGAATACCAAGAACATCCCAAACTTGAAATTCGTAGAAGAAATGATAAAAATCAGAGCAGAAAGAAAGACTTGAAACATAATACAAAAGATCAATGAAACAGGGAAGATGTTTTGGAAAGATATGCCAAACTGACAAAACTTTAGATATATTAAGAGAGAGAAAGAGGACCCAGAGAAAGATATTCAGTCTGAACTGCAGTGTCTGGTGGGCTCATGTGTCCTTGGGGTAACTGTATGGTGACGAGCCAGCATGCTGGCGGAGTACCCAGCACCAGTGCCACATGCATGCACAGACAACACGCAGCAAGGTCCCTTCAGCAATGTGCTTCTCATTTCCCTCAGGCAATTTTGTGGTTGGATGGTCTGCCTCTCAGAGGGTTTCTAAAAATAACTTACCACCAACTCAATTACACAACTACAGGAGTATTTACAATCACCTTGTGGCCTTAGCCCAAATTAAATAACCTTCTCTTCTATTGTAGGGAAGGAAGGGCCAAATTTCTCTGCAGGTGCAAAGAATCAAAACCGGTACAGGCTCCCCTTTCTTCATCACCACCACCACTACCAAGAAGGCTTTTTTTTTTAAATGCCCACCCACCACGCCAGTCATCAATTGCAATGCCCAAACCATTAAACCAAGAATTACTCAGCTTTGCCTAAGGGGTAAACAGACCTTTCCTGTGCCACTGTGTTACTGCCAGTATGCTTATGCCAGCTGCTACTGATCTCGGAGCTCTCCCGGCTAGCCTTGCCTAGAACAAACACTACGGCTTCCTTCAGCTGCTAGACATGTTAATTTGTATTCTTTAAGACCCCACTAACTTCTCTTTGCTAGACCCAAGTGTCTGGTTTAGCTACTAGGCTTGAGTCCAGGGCCTATTCCTCTGAGCTCCTTTTCCCAAACTCTAAGTGGTCACAGTTGAGTGTCCACAGAGATACAGATGAGAACTTCAAAACACACCAGGGCGAACCCCTGATGTCAGCAGCGCATCAACTAGAACTGGCAGGGTGAATTTCCTTTGACTCCCAAACAATTCAAAAACGAGATGAAGCTGGCTGTGGTGGCACTCGCCTTTAATCCCAGCACTCGGGAGGCAGAGGTAGGAGGATTGACGAGAGTTCTAGGCCACCCTGAGACTACATAGTGAATTTAGCCTGGGCTAGAGTGAAACCGTACCTTGGAAAAACAAACAAGAAAAAAACCAAGATGAAGAAAGATGCTCCCCCACTTACAGTATTATTATACCTCAACAAACCCACCATAAGCTGAAAATATTGTATATTGAAAATGCACTTAATATACCTAACCTACCGTGAACTGCGCCTACCATAAACACGCACAGATTAACATTTATTTATGCTTACAGTTGGGCAAAGTCATCTAACAGAGTGTCAATGTATTTTAAAAAGTATAGAATAGCTCATGTCATATACTGAATAATGTACCAAAGATAAAGCAGAATGGTTGTACAAGTACAGTTTTATGCCACTACAAAGTAGAAAAATGAAAATGGAACCCACTCTAAGTCAGGACTCTCTGTACACAGTTTCAGAGTATCTTGAGCAGCCCCATTAAACAGACAAACAAAGGGACTCACAGAGTTCAAACACTTAGCAAGACTTGGGAGTAATGAGAATTGCTTTTGATAATACTTCCTCCCTCAAGGAATTTATGACCCAACAGGAAAGGTAAGTCACGCCCACAAATAACTGAAAATAATACTGCGAGGTGATGAAGTCCCATGAGAGAAGTATACAGTTCTTCCGCCTCACCGTTTACTGCAGTGTCATGGGAAAGATTCCAGGAACTGTTAGCAAGCAAGACTCCCCTGGGACTGGCCTACTGAAGCCCCAGGAAGGGAGCTGGGGTGGAGGTGCTGGAATCCCAGCAAGAGGAAGAACAGCAGGAAGTAGCCAGAAGTTGTTTCCATATTTCCTACTCCTCTGTCTACCCCATCCCCACCAAAGGTTGCAGTTTGCTTATAATGACATATGTCCTGAAATGCAGTGAAAAAGAGGTAATTTTCCAAAGTAAGGGCATAATTCTAACATTGAACCATTTTTCAGGGCATGATTCTCTCGAGTAATTTCATAGCATGTTTTGCCCTATGCATCAGCCTCTCTTCAAATCTGAAGGGATGAATCATCACACTCTCGTACCTCAAAGGCCTAATGTGGAACCTTAAGTCTACTCACACTCAGCACTTATTGCCACTTAGTTTTTAAAAAATACTTTATTTTATTTTTATTTGAGAGAGAGAAAGAGGGAGGGAGGATGGGTGCACCAGGGCCTCTAGAGGCTGTAAACAAATTCCAGACCTATGTGCCACCTTGTGCATCTGGCTTACGTGGTTCCTGGGGAACTGAACCTGGGTCCTTTGGCTTTGCAGGCAAGTGCCTTAACCACTAAACCATGTCTCCAGCCCTGCCACTTAGTTTTAATTAAACTACCTTTCTTAGCTATGTGTGTTTTTTCTGGCTCCCTTAATCTATTGTAAATTTCTTGAGGGCAAAGACCACGGGTTTATTTTGGCAACTATTGTCTCACCCTACTCCTTCCCTCTCCATGCTATTCTCTTGGCCCTGGGGGCACCTTACAAAAAGCTTTGCACAGAGGCACTACCCTTAGTTAGTACTTACCTTGTTAACTTTCTAAATAATCCATGGACAGGAGCAACGTGAGCCTCTTTTTAGAGGCTGTTCTATGCTGGGAGGACAAAGGGATCAAGTCAACCTTAGACCTGCCCAGGGTAGTAATACAACATCAGCTTTACTCCTGTCCAATTCCCAACAAAACATACACCTCCTCTGCAGACACCAGTGACAACAGAAATCTTACTGGTGCCATAAATATTGGTAAAGTGATACAATTTGGACATCAAGAGTTCTGGAACAGCCTCTAAGATCCTAAAGCAGCACTCAACCAAGACACATGACCTTTGAACCAGATTTATCACATATTTTGAAAGGGATCCATAGGCATGTGCTAAAGGTGACTTGCCTTGGCAGTGGAGACTATGGAAGTCATATCTATTTACTTGTTAATTATTGAAAGATCCCCCCCCCCCAAGGTGGAGAAGATTTCAACTAAGCCTTCAAGGAAGTTAGCATCCTGTCTGGCCCATCTCAGAGTAATCTTTTCTTGTAAAAAAAAAAAAAAAAAAAGGTAGGGGAGGCAGATAGATTACATCATATTCAAAATTTTAAATCTAAACCAGTCATGAAATCCATTTATCCTTTTCCTGATTCCATCCTGGTTGGTGTTGGTGTGTCTTCATACTTAGCGTGCATGCATACATAAAGGCTACACCGCCCATTTTAGGAACCTAATGGATTCTTTGGAATTTATTGTCCCATTCCAATATAACTTGGTGGGACAAGCCCAAAGATTTTATTTCTCAACACTGTCCTGGTCAAATTCCATTATAATGGCCCCTGTGGTCTGTGAAATCCTCAATCTTTCTGAAATGTAATTGTATATAACATCAAAATATACTATTTGCTATGAATTGGAACTTTCAGTTGTTTTTAAATATTGCAATTTGTGCTGGAGCTATAGCTTGGCAGTTAAGGTGCTTGCCAGCACAGCCAAAGGACCCAGGTTCAAATCCCCAGTACCCACATAAAGCCAGATGCACAGGAGGCATGTATGTCTAGAGTTCATTTACAGTGGCTAGAGGCCCTGGCACACCCATTCTCATTCTCTCTCTCTCTCTCAAATAAATAAAATATTTTTTAAATGTTGTAATTTGGTATGGGTTTTGATCACAGACCTAAAACATTCTTTGAAGTAGTTTTTAATGTAAAAATAAATCTCATCTGCTGACATGGTTCACTTTTGGGGAATCAATGTCACTTCCAGTAAATCTTGCAGGGCATTTCTTCAATTACATTATCTGTGCCCATATTGGAAGCAGCGTCATCAACATCCCAGTCCCTGGCTGTTGGTATCAGGCATGCCACACAGATTGGTGACCTTGCTCATTATATTCCTCATCGTATAACATCCTGTCATTAAGTGACTTATATTCAGCCAGGTATGATGGCTCGTATTTGTAGCACCAGCACTCAGGAGGCGAAGGCATGAAGATTGTGGTTTGAGGCCAGCCTGGGCTACATGGAGAGTTCTATGCCAGTCTAGAACCCGTCTCAAAACAAACAGAAATGAAAATAAAACAAAAAGTGAATTATATCTCTTTTATTTGTCCCACTGTATTCATATGCAATCTGATGCACAATAAAAGGTAAACAAAATCAAAGCAAATTATACATAATTACTTCATGCTTTCTGTTTGTTAATCAGTACGTTTGATTACAAGCAATTTTCACAATATTGTGTTTTTTCACATATTGTATATAGATTTATCTATAAACTTATTTGCAAATAAGATTCTGTTCATAAGAGCTATCGCAGTTTAATCTTTTATTCAAATATCAGATATTAAGTTATTTTCAGCCTTTCATGATTATAAGTGACATTATCATACATTTCTTTTGTCGTTTTTTACTTCTTTTCTTTGAAAAATCACATTCTAGCCAGGCATAGTGATATATACTTACAATTCTAGCACTTGGGTGGCTGAGGTAGGAGGGTCTTGATTTCTTAATTTTTTTAAAATATTTTTGTTTATTTATTTATTTGCAAGCAGAGAGAGATAGGCAGAGAGAGAGTGATGAGACAATGGGCATGCCAGGGCCTCTACTCACTGCAAACAAACTCCAGAGGCATGCACCTCTTTGTGCACCTGGCTATACATATGTGCTAGAAGACTGAATTCGGGTTGTTAGGTTTTGTAGGCAAGCACCTAAACCACTGAGTCATCTCTCCAGCCCCAATTTCTTAATTTTTTTTTTTTTTAATGATTTACTTATTTGCAAGCACAGAGAGGAGAAGGCGGAATGGCCACATCAGGGCCTCCTGCCACTGCAAATGAACTCCAGATGAATACACCACTTTTGCATTTGGCTCTATATTTTATATATATATATAAAATTCTGGGGCTGAACCCCCAGGCAATGCTAATTTGAATGATAACTAGTACATGCAAATATGCAGTATCTCAACCTGCAAATATCAACATGGAAATTTTTTTTTTTTTAGTCTTTGTTACCTTAGCTGAATTTTCTTAATCATTATTGCTGACTAGTTTTACTAGTTTTGCCTGAGTTGGTCCTTATGTATAAAAATGATAGTCCTAATCTTTGACTTCTTATTCAAGCAAAGACTGTTTCATAAGCATTTGTGCTTTTCATAATCTGAATACTAGCTTTCATGTGTAAGTGATATTGCCTACATGGCATTGTATTGCATTTGCAGAAATCTCAGTTTCATTGGTTGTAATATAATTGTTTCTTTTTTGGTTTTTCGAGGTAGGGTCTCACTCCAGTTCAGGCTGACGTGGAATTCACTATGTTGTCTCAGGGTGGTCTTGAACTCATGGCGATCCTCCCACCTCTGCCTCCCGAGTGCTGGGATTAAAGGCGTGTGCCACCACGCCCGAGTCTATAATATAAATTTTTAAATATATATATTTATTTATTTATTTATTTATTTATTTATTTATTTATTTATTTGAGAGAGAGAAGGAGAATGGGCGTGCCAGGGCCTCTAACCACTGTAAACGAACTCCAGATGCATGCGCTTCTTGTGCATCTGGAGAATCGAACCGAGATCCTTTGGCTTTGCAGGCAAACACCTTAACCGCCAAGCCATCTCTCCAGCCCTATAATAGAATTTTTAACATGACTAACCATATTAGAAAATTATTTTTCTTTTTTATTTGGGTAAGTAAATTAGACTAAAGATTTATTTTTATTTTTATTTATTTGAGAGCAACAGACAGACAGAGAAGAACAAGGCACAGAAAGAGAGAGAGAGAGAGAAAATGTGTGCACTAAGGCCTCCAGACACTGCAAATTAACTCCAGATGCATGTGCTACCTTGTGCATCTGGCTTACGTAGGTACTGGGGAACAAACCTGGGTCCTTAGGCTTCACAAGCAAGCGATTAACTGCTAAGCCATCTCTCCAGCCACCACCACCCCTTTTTTTAAAGATTTTTAAAATATAGCCTAGAAATAAGTCATGGGATGTTGCTGCCTTAGACAACAGAAATTAAGAATTACTCTTCAATAAATATTGATTTTTTATTTTACTATAATTTGCTTATTTGAGAGAATGTGGGCACTCCAAGGCCTCTTGCCACTGCAAATGAACTCCAGATGCACATGCCACATTGTGCATTTGGCTTTACATGGGTACTGGGAAATTGAAACCAGGCTGGCAGGTTTTGTAAACAAGTGCCTTAACCACTGAGCAATCTTCCCCAGCCTATCATTTTTTTTTTTTTTTTTGGAGGGGGAGGTATTTTTCCAGGAAGGGTCTCACTCTAGCCCAGGGTGACCTGGAACTCACTCTGTAGTCCTAGGCTGGCTTTGAACTCACAGTGATCCTCCTACCTCTGCCTCCCGAGTGCTAGGATTAAAGGTATGTGCCTCCACACCTGGATCCCATCATTTATGTTTAAAACATACACTTCAAGTACATAATTTAAATGAGTTCCTAAAGAAAATATAACGATATGTTAGGATATTTAATATCTCCATTTATCCAAAATATTTCAAATTCAAGTTAAACATTTATTTAAAATCCTTTAACTCTTTTTATGCACCTTACTATACACTGGTACCCTTAGGTATCCTTGCAATTGTTACGTTAGACCTAAGAAAAATGATATTTAGGGCTGGAGAGATGGCTCAGCAGTTAAGGCACTTGCCTGCAAAGCCTAAAGATCCAAATTCAATTTCCCAGTACCCATGTAAAGGTAGACACACAAAGTGGCACCTGTGTCTGGAGTTTGTTTGTAGTGGCTAGAGGCCCTGGTGTGCCCCTTCTCTTTCTGTCTCTCTCTAGCTCTATCATCTCTATCTGCCTTTTTCTCTCTCTCTCTTTCCCCCTCACTCCGTCAAATAAATAAATAAATAAATAAATAAATAAATAAATAAATAAATAAATAAATATTTTTTAAAAGATAATGCTTCAGTGATGTTTGAACATGTTAATACCATTACATGTAGAAAACAGCCAATAACGGTGTCAAGAATTGACAGTCTTACATTCCTACAATTCACTGGCTAGTGTAATGGACCATCGTTTAGGGAAGGTATGCATCAGTACAATGACTCAAGCATTTGTACTTGCTCGCAGAGGACCCAAGGTCATCAGCAGTTCATAACCAGAAAAATGAGTTCATCTCCAAGACTTCTCAACATGCTGGCTCTTCATTGAGATATAGGACAGGAAGTTATTCTTGGATATCCTTTCCCTTGGCTCTTCATCCCACTCTAAATAAAAGCCAGTCATTGTCTGGTGGATACTTGTCTTGGCCTCCTCGCCTCTCCTTCCCCAACTTAGAAATACTGACTTCTCTGTTGTGTCTCAAGTGGACCAAATGAGCTTTATGCTTCACTCAGGACTCTGCACTTACTATGCCTTCTGTCTGGAATGCTCGTTCCTCTCTGCTTTGGTTGGGTTTATGTTATAAACTGAATGGCTGCATCCCCCAAATGCGCATGTTGCAATCCTTAGCCACAATGTCATGGAATTATCAAGTGGGACCTCTGAATGGAGATTGGATCATGTAGAAGCCTCATGAATAAATCAATTCCCCTATAAAAGAAACAGAGAAAACTTGCTTGCTCAGTGTGGTGATTTGATTCCGGTGTCCCCCATAAACTTAGGTATTCTCAACGCTCGTCTCCCCAGCTAATGGCAATTGGAAATTAAGGCCTCCTGGAGGCAGTGTATTCTTGGGGATGGGCTTATGGGCATTATAGCCAGTTTCCCCTTGCAAGTGTTTGGCACGCTCTCTTGTTACTATTGTCCACCTTACGTTGGCCAGAGGGTGATGTCCACCCTCTGCTCATGCCATCATTTCCCCTGCCATTGTGGAGGGTCTCCTCGAGTCTGTAAGCCAAAATAAACTCTTTTTTTTTCCCAAAAGCTACTCTTGGTCAGGTGATTTCTGCCAGAAATGCAAACCTGACTGCAACACTCAGATTTCTGTTATGTGAAGACACAGTGAGAAAACTGCCATGTGAAAACCAAGACGTGGCTTCCTCAGTCAGTGGAGCTGTCGGCACCTTGATCTTGGACTTGCCAGTCTTTAGAAGTATAAGAAATAAATATTGTTGCTTAAACTATTGAATTTGTCTTAGCAGGCGCAAAGGCCTAAGATAATCTTCATGTACCACCTTTTCAGAGAGGATCAACTTGCATTTAGATCATTCATTTATGTTTCTATTGCTCTGGCCTCCCACAACTAGAAAGGAATAACCCTAGTACCCAGAGCTGAGATAATAGTCATTCAAATATCTGTTGACTTATGAATGAACTAATACTAAGTACTCTTTCAGGAGATGGCCTTAGGGAAGAAATCAAGCCATCACAGCCATCATCCTACCATGAGACATGAAGACAGCCTAGCTCAGAGAGATGATTCCGGAACAGGAACATCTGGCTTTGAAATCTGACTATGTTGCCTTGAAAAACAGACGTAATACCTCTGGCTCTTGGTTCATCTATAAAATGGTGACAATAATACCGATTACAGGGACTGCTGTGAATAGGAAATAAGTTAATGCATGCTTCTGGCCTAGAAATTACTTGGACTATAGAAGTAATCCAAACAAGTGTTAGACACTGCACTGTCCTCACCCTTCCTCCCTGTTTTCCTTCCTCCCTTCCTCCCTCCCTCTCTTTGTTCTTCTCTCCCCTCCCCTTCCTAAACCTCTTTAGTTACTGACTAGTTCTCCAGTGTTTATTTCTCTAACTGCTTTAGTGGGTTTTTTGGTTTTTTTTTGTGGAACTTTTATCTCTATGTGCTAATGACCAATATACCCATGATTTATTTTCATGAAGAAAATCCATGGGCAAGGTCATAGGGACCTTGAAGACTTCATGAGAACAACCAATTTTAAGTACTGAAATCTTTATTTATGTTTCTGCTTACTTCTAAAGTAAAACCGTCTTCATATACAAGACTTTATGATTATGGAAGACATCTATGTGTGGTATGAAATACTAGAAATAATGAATGTATAATTCTTCACTCCCCCCCCAAAAAAAGCATTTAAAGAAAGCAATTTAAAACCACAGTGTACCATACAATAGACCTACTAAGTTGCCTACAAAAAAAAAAAACCTGACCATGCCAACGTGGATGAAGACTATGAACAACCAGAACTCTCCCATACTGCCAGCAGGAGCACGAGGCGACACAACTCTGTAATTCCACCAGCTGTTAATATTTATATCTTCCCGCCTGGGCAGACAGAGGAGAAGATTAACATCTTTGTCCTCTCCTCTCTGTGTCCGTGTCTCACCTTCTGTCAACTACACTGTTTATGTGTATAGGTGAGTGTGTTTGTGCACGTGCATGTGTGCAGGAACACAGTATGTATGCATATGGAGGCCAGAGGACAATCTTGAGTGTCATCTTAGGAAAATCATCCGTCTTCTTTGAGACAGAGTCCCTCATTGGCCTGGAGATCACCAATTAGTCTAGACTGGCTGACCAGTGAGTCCTAGGGATCCTCTTGTCTTTGCTTCCCCAGTGCTGAGGTTACAGGTATTCACCATCATACCTGGTGTTTCTATATGGATTCTAGGGATCAAATTAAGGCCCTCATTCTTACAAGGTAAGTACTTTACTAACTAAACTATCTCTCCAGTTCCTGCACTTTTACTTTCTCAAGGAAATTTATGACACAGCCTATACTCAGAACCAAGTTATGCCATGCTTAGTCCACAGTCTGATTCCAAAGGCAGAATACCAAGAGACAGCCTGGTATAGATCTAATTATGTCATTATACTTACTGCCAGACTAGGTAAACAAGTCAGATTTTATTTTCATTATAGATCCAACGTTAGTAACTCCAGATCCTTCTGCCATTTGATATATATCACTGGACTTTAATATCTCTATTACCAAAAGAAGTTTTAATTAACATCTGAGGACTGTTCAATTAAATTCAAGCAACCTTAAAGATTCCATAGGTGCTTAGAATGCTCTCTGGTTGACTTCTGAGAAATTCTTACACTGTCTCTCAACAGCAGCAGTAATTAAAGTAAGAATCTTTGTGTGTGAGGCCTGGAGTTACGCTCTCTGCAAAGTGGGATAGATTAGACTCACACAATAAGCAGTGGACTTATTTAATACTTACAGAGTATCAGCTACTTTCAACCCAATCCTACTAATTATCTTCAGTCTATCTGCATTCTCATTCTTTCACATGTAAACATGAGTTTGACTTTCTTCAACAGGCCTCCATATCTAAGATTCATCTCTAGTGATAGAAGCATGCTGATTTTATCATCCATGTTGAGGGTGTGTTTAAATCCTAAAATTCTCATCAGTCTTTAGCAGAATGTCTCGTTCCCACCCTTGGCCTCTGGGGATAAGCAAAGAACATTTTTCTTTATGGTGACCCCTTGGCTCAGATCTGCTTACTCACCCTTACTATAAAAGAGCTTGTCCTAAGCACGGCCTCTTTTTGTAATTCCTATAAAATAAGTTCACTAATGTGTGTGATACTTTTGTTCTAAGGACCTCAAAGGCCATCATTCCAGCTGGCTTCACAACTTGCCTTTGATCTAGGTCAGGAGCCGGTGCATAGATGCCCATGCCACTGACTAATGAAGAAAAGAAAAAAAGTCAATGAAAGAGGACAAGCCACTTGATCAGAGGTCACTCAAGTGTCAGCAGAGGGGTCAGATAGGTCAGAATCACTGCTTCTCTAACCAGAGCTCTCACTGTTTCCAAATTCAACCTGGGCAGATGTATACACAACATCACTTAGAAACATGGGACTTTTGACCTAAGGAAACCAAGAGATAAGTTGGAGAAGAGCAGTCAAAAGATGTTCTCTTCCTCTGAAGTTTAAAATAAGACAACGAGGGCTGGAGAAATGTCTTAGTGGTTAAGGCACATGCCTGCGAAGCCTAAGGACCCTGGTTCGATTCTCCAGGTCCCCCATATGCATAAGGGGGCACATGCATCTGGAGTTCGTTCACAGTGGCTAGAGGCCATGGTGCGCCCATTCTCACTCTCCCTCTCTTTCTTTCCCTCTGTCTCTAATAAATAAATAAAAATAAAGTAAGATACCAAGTGACACGAATTGTGCTCTGGCTTTGGGGACCTTTTGATATTTCAGTTTCTTTCTCCTTCATAGTTTTTTAATTTAATTTATTTATTTGAGAGAGAGAGAGAGAGAGAAAGGGTGTGCCAGTGCTTGTAGCCTCTGCAAACAAGCTCCAGACACATGCACCACCTTGTGCATCTGGCTTACATGGGAAATGGGGAATCAAACCTGGGTCCTTAGGCTTACGCAGGCAAGCACCTTAACTGTGAAGCCATCTCTCCAGCCCCCTTGCCTTCATATTTTTATGCTAGAAATACATAGCTGCAAACATTTTTGAAGCAGGAATTTTCAATGTAGTCCAAGGTATATCAACTGATATAACCACTACAGAACTTATAAATGGTTCCCTTTCCCCCTTACTTCTTCTAAAAGGGAAACAAAAAATAACAAACAAACAAAAAAGCAGTAGCAGCAGCTAGGGCGTAGAAGGCGCAGAAGCTGTTAGGGTGGGTGGAACATAGAGTGGGTGAGCGGGAAAAGATGTAGTCCCTGCTGTCAGGACTTTAGTCTGCTTGGAGAGATAAGGTGAGAGGTGATGCAAAGCTAGCTTCAGGGGGAAGCCAAAGAGTTATCAGAAGGATGCTAAAGAGAGAGTACACTTGAGCAATTGCTTCTGGGAAAGTAGATGTACAATCATTGAGGGCTGAAATACCCTCTGGGACAACAGAATATATATAGTATCATGAAAGTCAGAGGTAAAAAAATAAAATAAAATAAGAAAATCAGAGGCAGAAAATACAAGGCAATTCAGCAAGGAAAAAAAAAAAAAAGATCCAGAGCCAATGTTGGGAAAATTAAATTGCAAATAATGATCAGGGAATGATATTCTCTCTTAGACAAACACTTTCAGGCGTTTTATTTAGTTCTGTGGACTTTACTAATTGGCAAGTATTCTAACACCATGGCTCCAGTATGGCATCTGTCCTTAACTCTACCTTCCTTCCCACTTAGCGGTCCTGCAGGCATCTCAATCATACATGTTCTCCTGACTTGCATGACTGACTGCCCTTAGACACTATGTCTGTCTAAGGAGCCACTGTCTCTCTCTTTGACAGCCACACCCTACTTAGATATTCCACAGGCATCTCAAATCGATATCCAAAGCAGGACTTGACATAACAGCCTTCTTGTGTCTTTTACCACATTCCTGCTGCCTCATTTCAGCTGAGCATCTCCACCAGTCCTCTGAGCAGTCAGCCAAAAGCCAAAGAATCCTCTACACCTCACATTCACTCAACATTCATATCGAAGTAGGTCACCAGGTCCTCAAAGTTCTCCACACATCCAAGTGTCAATCTGCTCACTTTCTTCTGCCCTCACTACTTTAATTCAGGTTCTAATCTGTAATTAGCCTCCCTTTGTCCAGTTGCCTTCCTTTCAAATTCACCTTCCAAACTATACAGTTCATGTGACTAACCTACAACATGAGCTCATCGCTTATTCACGAAACTCTTCTAACTGTTGCCTCACTGCCTATAGAAGGAAAACTTGAGACTCTTAGCTCAGCTGACAGGTATCCATATGGGGCCCCAACACATCACGTCATTATCTCTTTCCACCCATCTCCACACCATTTCCATATCAGATAGCTCTAAAATATAAAGAAGATACATGCTATCAGGTCTGTGTGTTGTGCCTAGTAGATTGTAAGGGTTTAAAATCTGGTAGCTTTTGTCACTGTAATACCACAACCATGAAAATAACAGAAGCGATGAAGATGACCAATAGTAACACAATGCCAAACCAAGGATAGTCCTCTGGACTAAACCAAAAGGCATGTAAAGATTTGAAGGGCATAGCAGGGACAAAATTAAAACTCTGGGCATAAGTATTATACTTGAGTAAAGACAGGAAGATAGGGGTGATGGAAGCTGCCTGGAAGTTGCTACAATAGCCCAAGCAAGGGATGTTACTATATGAAAGAGAGTGGAGAATATTGTTTTAAAACAAATGGCTTTGTAATCACAGGGATGAGCCAAGTGAAAAGGTAAGTTGCAAAGAGTGTAACACAGATGAAATCTCAGAATAGGGGGAGAGAGGTAGTGTGAGGTTTTAAAAGGATAGCTGTGCAAGTGTAGATTCTTAACAGATATATAACATGGGGGGTTGAGAAAAGAAGAGTCACAGAGAAAGACAGTGAAAGTGAGTGAGGCATGAAGTTATTAAGCCATTTAAAATGTAATATGCAACCCAAAAAACATCAAGAGATGGAAAAAAAAAAAAAAGACCAAAATTTGGCAGCAGACAGGCCCCTCACTAGGACAGGAACTTGAAGCAGTGACCAGGCTAGAAGTCAGACGGAAAATTTTAAAGGTGGGGGAGAGCGAGCTAATTAAGAAAGAAGTAAGTTATAGCTTACAAACAAATGAATTCATTTAGCAAATGGTAACTGTAGGCTGTTTTTGTGCTGGGCACTGTTCTAAGCCCTGGAGATCTGGCCCTGGACAAGATAAAGTGGAAGTTGACATTTCAGTGAAAGAACGCAACAAATGAGCAAACGCTCACAGAGGCAATGTGCGGAAGAGTGTGGACCATCCCAAGCTGCCGGGCACGTGTGCAGGACACTCAACACTCCATTCCAAAACGCTTCCAGAAGTCTCTTGACATATGTGGAAATGACTATTCCTTGTATGCGGTTTGCACAAAAGGAAATGATGCGTCGTATTTACATTATAAACTGCCACTAGGAGAGTGAATTTCTGAGAAGCCGTGAAAAAAACAAAGAAGCCCAACTGCACACATGCCTTCCAGGCTGACTTTCCATTTTGCTTTCTTTCTATAAACAAATGTGGAGTCGAGTCACATTTCAATCTTAGCTCTGAGCAGGAAAGACAGATCTCCTATTTGCTCTCTTATCCATCCATTTTCACCGCTCTATCTAAGCTATACATCTTGGGGAAAACAATAAAAGGGCAGCATCTAAAAATAGTTTGCCAAGGCGATGACTCCACTGTTTTTCTTCAATATAATGAATTTATAAGCCAAAGAAGCAGCTACTTCACATCACCACTTAAATATAGGTTTATATTTCACTTTTCACCTTCCTTCTGTAATGCTTCTTTGCCAATAGAAGAGGAACATTTGGAGAACTTCTCTATGCAGTTTCTCCAAGGGAAGGAGAAAGACCCTCCACAACTTCAATACAGAAACTCATATATTAAAATTGAAACTTTCACCAAAATAGGCCTCAATTTTACCACTACAGTTAAGTGAAGTGAAAACATCTACAAAAATCTTGCTTTAGACCACATAAAGCATCAAAGACATCATGCACATTTTATAAAAAGAAACAAGAAGGAAATTGTGTCCATCTCAGCTTAAAAAGGTAGAACTCTGTGCACGTGAACAGCCCCAAACAGAACATAAGAAAAACGCACTTGTCATCAGCCAGCCAACAAAGGGAAGGGGAAGGATGTGAGCTTGCAGACTTTACTGGTGGAACACCTGAGGTCCTCTCTCAAAACCCCTTGAAAAAAAATATCAAGAATTCAAAGAATAATGTGCATCCTTTGGGAAATCACAGTTCAGAGGACATGGTTGTTATCTGGTCCCCAAATCCACCAGAGACTCTCAAACTGCACATGGAGTAGCTCTTAGGCTTTGCGTCTCAAATGTCCTCCTCAGGCTTATGTGTTTGAACACTTGATTTGTGCTCAGTGGCACCATTTGGAACCTTTTAGTCATGGTGTCTTGCCAGCTGATGTAGGACTCTAGGAGCAAGGCTTTGAGATTGATAGCTCACTTCTCATCCTAGCCTTCTGTTTCCTGCTTGAGCCCTTTGAGCTCTGCAAGTGCC